>JARQZK010000124.1:0-227472 GCA_030704885.1 Cynegetis impunctata
TATCAAGACAAGGGACCAATTTTCTGTATATTATACATAAGTGAATAATTGTATTATGTAAAGATATCCTTAATAAATGAAATTCAAATTACTTTTAGTGTTCTCTCCGAAGATGGCTCCCACACGAGTCTCCGAAGGAGCACCAATTCCATTATATCAAATAATTTCAGTCCTCTGGGCCCCCATATGTATTTTAACATGCTAACTATTCAGGATATCAAAAAATTAACGAAGCAAAAATAATATCAATTATGCGAGACACTTTTAAATATAATAGTTTGAATATAACATCGCAATATTCGGCGATTGAAAAATGTATAAACCGAACTCAGATAAAATTACCCTACTTCGATGACATCATATTGGTTGTCTTTAGCTTGAAAATATAATTATTATAATTTGAATTTTTTAAAAGAGCAGTGAACACTATGGACTCCTACTATAATAGGTTCGATTCTCGAGCTGGATTTTTCAATTTGAAACTTTTTTTTAAGCTTGGTAGAGCAGTGAACATAGTGTTGAACTCCTAATATAGATATACTGGGTTCAATTCTACATTCAGTATGAATTTTTTTTTAAGCTTGATAGTGTTGGACTTCTGATATAGAGGTTCGATCCTCGCGTTGGATTTTTTAATTTGAAATTTTTTTCTAACTTGGTAGAGCCATGGACTCCTAATATGACAGGTTCAATTCTACATGTGGATTTCTTCAGTATGAATTTTTTTTTTATGTTTGATAGTGTTGGACTTCTGATATATAGGTTCGATTCTCGCGCTAGATTTTTCAATTTGAAATTTTTTTTAATGCTTGATAGTGTTGGACTTCTGATATACTGGGTTCAATCCCTGTGCTGGATTTTTTAATTTGAAAATTTTTTTTTAAAGCTTGATAGTGGTGGACTTCTGATATAGAGGTTCGATCCTCGCGTTGGATTTTTTAATTTGAATTTTTTTTTTTAACTTGGTTGAGCCATGGACTCCTAATATGACAGGTTCAATTCTACATGTGGATTTCTTTAGTATGATTTTTTTTTATGTTTGATAGTGTTGGACTTCTGATATATAGGTTCGATCCTTGCGCTGGATGTTTCAATTTGAAATTTTTTTTTAATGCTTGATAGTGTTGGACTTCTGATATACTGGGTTCGATCCTTGCGCTGGATTTTTTAATTTGAATTTTTTTCAAGCTTGGGGGTGTTGGACTTCTGATGAATAGGTTCGATCCTCGCGTTTGGATTTTTTAATTTGAAATTTTTTTTTTAACTTGGTACAGTCATGGACTCCTAATATGACAGGTTCAATTCTATGTATGGATTTCTTCCGAATGATTTTTTTGAAGATTGATATTGTTGGACTGATATATAGGTTCGATCCTCGCGCTGGATTTTTTAATTTGAATTTTTTTTTAAGCTTGATAGTGTTGGACTTCTGATATAGAGGTTCGATCCTCGCGTTGGATTTTTCAATTTGATTTTTTTTTTAACTTGATAGAGTCATGGATTCCTAATATAGAGGTTCAAACCCCGAGCTCGATTTCTTCAATTTTGAATTTTTTTTTAAATCAACTTATATTCCTGAACTGTGATCTGTAAGTCAGCTAACGAAAAATGAAACATTAAATTTGTATAAGTGTCTCAAGGGCCTCCATGAAGACTCCATATATTTCTATATATCGAACTCAGTCGTCTGAGCCTGCACGAAGACACCTGGAGGCCCCCATTTACAATTTCAGTTCTCTAGGCCCCCATGCTTATTCTCATAGTCTCGCGCATCCACCATCTTGGATTTAAAACATAGAACTGTCAAATATCATTTTGAATCATAGATATCTTAGAGCATCGATCTGTCATCCCATCTGTCATTCGTAACTGTCAAATGTAATCTTGAACCATAGATATCTTAGAGCATAGAACTGTCACACGTCATCCCATCTGTCATTCGTTACGGTCAAATGTCATCTTGAACCATAGATATCTCAGAGCATAGAACTGTCATACGTCAAACATTCAAATTTGAATGCTATTGAAACGCCCTCTGTTGGCGAGATTCTGAATGATGAGAATATAATGATCTGTCATCTTGAAACGCCATCTGGTGGTCAGGTTCCTAATGACGATAATACAGTGATCTGTGAGAACGTGATCTGTAAGAACGCCCTCTGGTGGCCAGGTTCTTAATTACGATAATACAGTGGTCTGCCATCTTGAAACGCCATCTTGTAACGCTATCTGTTGGTCAAGTTCCAAACTACGATAATACCGTGGTCCGCCATCTTGAAACGCCATCTTGGAACGCCATCTGTTGGTCAAGTTCCAAATTACGATAATACCGTGGTCCGCCATCTTGAAACGCCATCTTGGAACGCCATCTGTTGACCAGGTTCTGAATTACGGGATACCGTGGTCAGCCATCTTGGAAAATGGCCGCCATCCGCAAAATGGCCGACTTCCCGATCATAGCCACGCCCCGAAGTCGCGCATGCGCAGAACTGACATTTCGGACTTGAAGAGAGCTAGAAACGCTATAGCTGTACTACTCTCATCGATAGATCAGGCTTATGTACCTTAGGCAACGCATAGAACTTCGGAGTGACAGCATTGTATATGGTCAGTTTTTTGGCTGTATTCTCATCAACAATTTTATCCTTTTCAATCCTAGAAACTATTTTATTTGCTTTTTGTTGTAAAGTGCTGACTGGATTATTGTTTAACTTTTTATAATATTCAGTGTCACTGAGTAATTCTGAGCTTTTCCTAATATAATCATCCTTGAACATTATAACTGTCACATTGCCCTTGTCACTTCGTACGACATAGACTTCGGGATGCTGTTTTAGTAACATTTTGCATTGATCAAAAGTTTTTCTTAAGAAATGATAATTGTCTGAGTGTTTGTGAAGAAAATTTGTTATGATATTTGTAAATTGAGCACGATAAATGTCTTGGACATTTCTTTCTACATTAGAGACAACACTTTCTAAATCTGCAAGAAGATTCGAAAGTTTTATTTCTTTTGTCAGAGGACAAATTTCAAATTTTGGGCCAAGAGCTAGAAAACGCTCAATCTCAGAAGGGATTTCTACGTTTGTAAGGTTCCTAATCCATTTTTCTTGTATTTTTATAGACAAAAATTCATTTTTTTGAAGGTTATTTAATTTATTTATATTTTTAAACTTTATTTTATGGAAAAGAGAGTTATATTTGATTAAAAGTCTTCTTTCGTATTCAGAGAAAATGCCATAAGGCAATGTGGCGGATAGTATTCTCTTGAGGTCCTTTAAGCCTCTTTCTAAACTTGTGATTTCACTGAAGGTGATTTTAATTTCTAAGTTTAAAATATTTTTCTTCAACCTGTGATTAAAGCCCTGTACGGAACGTCCAGTTGTTCCTCCTCTGTAGTGAAGTAGTGTCGTTACGTTCCCAATTCCATTCAATATGTGTGCCGGAAAAATGTGGTGCTTTCGACACTTCAGCAAAAATAACTTCCTGTTCCTCATTGATGCTAACTTGGTGTTCGTTTTTGCCCATGTTTTCATGTGTGTAACCGTTTGTAGGCCAAACTGTTGTTCGATGTTGGAATAAAACCCCATTTCTGTAAATTTTAAGGCGAAGGGTAGTCTTGACTGACTAGTTAAGGAAAAAGCAGATAGATCTTGAGGATGCAGTCAAAATAGTGGGCTGTTCTAAAGAAGGCTCTGTGTTATTATGTCAACGTTTCGAAAATCCTTCATTTTCTTTATCAAGACATATACAAAGAGGGTTCAAAATGCAACAATTTGTAAAACAAATAGGTTGAAACATTACTTACTTAACTTGAGGTTAGTAGTGGAAAGTCAACATTAACGATACACATAAGAGTCATCCCCGCTGAAGTGGATAACATCCATTAGTAGTTTTAATCACTTTTACAAACAATTAACTGTATAATTTCAAAACTGTTACAATATTTTTCTTTTTTCGGCAGACAAATTGCGGTAGGCATGCTTGTATTGAAAAATGAAAATTGACATCTCGAAGAAACAGGGTTACCAAAGGCCACAACAAAACATGACCAACACAACTTGTTTGAAAGAAATTGACATCTGGTGCAGCGCTACCAACTCAACACTTACTGTAGTATTACTGAGGTGATGCACCCAACCTAGATTCAAATTAGCTGTTATTTAGGGAAACTGGAGGGTTAAGTTCCAATTTCAAAGTGTAATTATAAATATTACTCAGGTTGTTTAAATCAGTTTTTTGTTCATACTGTTAGTGTCACTCCCGATGAAAAACATTTCCTTGAAAAGTCTTTTTTGCAAATTATTTTCAGTACATAGTACTTCCACTTGATTATAGTCCATTAAATGTTTATTTTTAATTACATGTTCAGCAAGTGCACAAGTTGCCTTATTGGTATTGCAATCACTTTTATGCGACGTTAAGCGTCCGGATAAAATTCTTGAAGTTTGTCCAATGTATGTCCTGTCACATGTCCGACAAGGAATCCTATATACAACGTTGGATCTTTCTAATGTTTTTAATGGTGTTTTAGTTTTGGAAAACAGACTACTAGTAGTGGTGACGATTCGTTGAGCGAATTTAATATTTTCATCCTTAAACACACTTAGAAGTTTGGGTGTCAACGACTGAAAGTATGGTAAAGAGCTGAAACAAGAAATCACATTGGGAGCTACCTCCCCACCTTGTGAACCATTTATATTATCATTATTTAAGTTATTAAAATTGAGATTGTTGTTTGAAGAAACACTAATGTTAATTAGAGAGCTATTATTTGTATTATTTCCACTCATGGATTGATTTTGTCTGTTCCACGTGGTGGAACTGAGGAAGCTCTAGCTCTGTTCAACAGTTACAATGAGCATCTACAGTTCATAGCAGAGGAGGAAGGTAATAGTAGTATACCGTTTCTTGATATGAGAGTGATTAGAAACGCAGACAACACTCTTCGTACAAAATGGTACAGAAAACCATGTGCCAGCAATAGACTACTAAATTACCATTCTTACCACCCATCGAAAATGAAAATAAACCTAGTTCTAACCATGAAGAACAGAGTAATAAATTTGACACATCCCTTGTTTAAAAATGAATGTTTAAAGGAATTGAAGGGTATTTTTCTTGAAAATTCTTATCCCTATAACCTCTTGAATAAATTACTGTACAGTTCTCCTTCCATGAGTGGAAATAATACAAATAATAGCTCTCTAATTAACATTAGTGTTTCTTCAAACAACAATCTCAATTTTAATAACTTAAATAAAGATAATATAAATGGTTCACAAGGTGGGGAGGTAGCTTCCAATGTGATTTCTTGTTTCAGCTCTTTACCATACTTTCAGTCGTTGACACCCAAACTTCTAAGTGTGTTTAAGGATGAAAATATTAAATTCGCTCAACGAATCGTCACCACTACTAGTAGTCTGTTTTCCAAAACTAAAACACCATTAAAAAAAAACATTAGAAAGATCCAACGTTGTATATAGAATTCCTTGTCGGACATGTGACAGGACATACATTGGACAAACTTCAAGAATTTTATCCGGACGCTTAACGTCGCATAAAAGTGATTGCAATACCAATGAGGCAACTTGTGCACTTGCTGAACATGTAATTAAAAATAAACATTTAATGGACTATAATCAAGTGGAAGTACTATGTACTGAAAATAATTTGCAAAAAAGACTTTTCAAGGAAATGTTTTTCATCGGGAGTGACACTAACAGTATGAACAAAAAAACTGATTTAAACAACCTGAGTAATATTTATAATTACATTTTGAAATTGGAACAACCCTCCAGTTTCCCTAAATAACAGCTAATTTGAATCTAGGTTGGGTGCATCACCTCAGTAATACTACAGTAAGTGTTGAGTTGGTAGCGCTGCACCAGATGTCAATTTCTTTCAAACAAGTTGTGTTGGTCATGTTTTGTTGTGGCCTCTGGTAACCCTGTTTCTTTGAGATGTCAATTTTCATTTTTCAATACAAGCATGCCTACCGCAATTTGTCTGCCGAAAAAAGAAAAATATTGTAACAGTTTTGAAATTATACAGTTAATTGTTTGTAAAAGTGATTAAAACTACTAATGGATGTTATCCACTTCAGCGGGGATGACTCTTATGTGTATCGTTAATGTTGACTTTCCACTACTAACCTCAAGTTAAGTAAGTAATGTTTTAACCTATTTGTTTTACAAATTGTTGCATTTTAAACCCTCTTTGTAGATGTCTTGATAAAGAAAATAAAGGCTTTTCGAAACGTTGACATAATAACACAGAGCCTTCTTTAGAACAGCCCAGTATTTTGACTGCATCCTCAAGATCTATCTGCTTTTTCCTTAACTAGTCAGTCAAGACTATCCTGCGTCTTATATATATATATATATATATATATATATATATATATATATATATATATATATATATATATATATATATATATATATTTATATATATTCTCTTAAACATTTCGCCCTCAATTTCGGTTATGACTCCAGGATAAGGGTTGTCATCATACAATACTAGAACGTATTCGCCTACAGCTCTCTGGATATCTTTTAGACCTGATTCTTGAATTTTTTCAGCTGCGGATTTGGCAAAATATCCAGATTCGAGTTTTTTATTAAATTCAATTTCCTACTCCATGTCTTGTATTTCATCAACTTCATCATCTGAATCTCTGAGTTCCGAAAGCTTATCTGACTCCTCTCCTCCTGAGACTTCATTCGCTCGTTGTTTTTTCAGAGTGTCTAGATGTTGGAACTCTAACTATTCCTGAAGTTCCAGGTAAATCAGCAGAACCGATTTCGCTGTGAGCAATGCTTTTGCCGGCTGGGACTGATATTTTCTTTTTCTTTCCTCGGACTTGAAACTGAGTAGCCTCCTTCCTTTTATTTTCGAAAGATTCAGGAAACGAATTTTCTATTTCAGATATATTCTCTTGATTGACGACACTGTTATGATTGTTATGCAATCGCTCTAATAAGGGACTTACATCACAAGGAACGATTCCACATTTTCTGAATCCTGCTATTAAACTAGAATCACTGTTTTCAGAAATTTTCTCCATCAGTCGTCTCAGAAGTGTCGGAAAATGTTGTTTTTCGAGCACACTTGACCTGCTTCCAACGTGGGATTCTTTATAATCTGACAAAATTTCACGCCATGCCTTTTTCAATGGGGAGAAGAATGCCACATCTAGGGGCTGCGTTACATGAGTGCTATTTGGCGGCAGGCACACAAATTGAACATCATGTTCCTTACAGGCTGCTTATACATCGACATTCAAATGCGAAGATAAATTATCGCCGATAATAACCTTTTTACCTTCAATTTTTTTCAATTTTGGTAATAAAAGTTGGAAAAATCAATCAGAAAATGTTGCCGACTCGAACCACCTAGATGTTGTGTTGGCGTAGCGAGTACCAGGTGGACCATTCTCCGTCCACGTGTCCCATAAATGTTTTGATTTATATACCACATAAGGTGGCAGAACCTCAACTGCTGCATTTTCTACAATCATTAGGGATATACAACTCTTTGATAAATTAACTATCCTTTCTGGGTAGTTTTCTATATAATCCTGCATTTGCTGACCATTGAGAGCTGCTCTGCTCCGCTTAATGTTGGTGGCAAACCTGACTGTTAGGTCCTTATGCCTCTTTAAGAAAGCTTTAACCCAGTCCTTGCCAGGAAGGTTATCTTTAGAACGGAGTATTCTCCTACCTGTTGAAGAGAAATAAAATAAAATGAAACAAAAATCAACAATGCCTAGTTACCCACCTTTCTTATTAAAAAATGTCCGGGCTATTTGACGAAGCTCCATCTCAGTCACTGGGAACCCGAATTTGCTCATTTGATGAATGTAAGACAAAAAGGCCCTTTCTTCTTCATTTGTAAATGTAGCAGGGTAACCTGGTTTATTTGTGTGTACATTCTTCAATTTGTTCATAATGGTTCTCCGTGGTATATTATAAGCTTCCGCGGCTATTCTGGTACTCATTCCATTTCTAATTGCTTCTAAACATGCTTCTCGCGTGTAGTCGCCATACCTCCGAAAGCCTAAGGCCCTCTTATACACCCTTGGCATCATCTAGAAACGATAAAACTAGATAAAGAAAATTCACCGGGATACTTTGCACCACGTGGGGTATACTTTGCACCATGACCCTGGTCCAAAGAATGTGCATGTATAAACAACAAGAACAAAAAAACATTGTTCCTATTTCAATTGCTCAGTTACACTTCGTACACAATTATAACAATAATAATACATGGCAATGAGATTTTACTTACATTTTTTGTTGTCGATTGGGAGCAATATCAAACCTTTCAGGCTGATACATACATATCTGTTTTGAGTATTTCGCCAAGAAAGGCAGTTTGAACAGCCATTTGTTCTACAAACCATCCATTTACACAAACTACCGACAATAATGTTTTCAAAGTACACATACGTGCCACAGGCGAATAAATTTGTTTTTCGAAAGATTTTGGTTGTTGACAACCCTGGTCGCAGTGGGTAATCTATAAGACTTTCTCTTAAAAATCCATTTGACATTTATAATTTTGTTATCATTAGGCACCGAACTTATATCCACTAAATCCCATGTATTATTTCTGACAAGGCTGTCATATTCAATTTGCATTGCGTTTGACCAATTCAACTTTTCATTAGAATTAAGCACTTCCTGTAAATGAATAGGTTCAACATTTGAAAAATTTGCGTCTATTTCGTAATCATTTTGCCAAAGTGGCTCTCTGATTTTTCTCTTTGATTTTTCAAAATATATATATTCTTTATCGAAAACAAGAAATACCGATATTGATCTGGTTATATCCTCAAACTCATCCTTACATTGTTGTACCTAGGTATTCCCTGGACAAATTGCAATTTCCAGTATTAAAATCAACAAAAAAAATTTATTAAAATAACCTATTGAACTACCAATTAGCAGGCATCTGGACCTTCTATTTTAAAAATTGTGAACAACAAAACTTACCAGTTTCATAAAATACTCTTTTTATTTTATATAGTTTCCATGTCTCTGTGCCTACTTCATACTGATCAGGCTTTCTCAAAACTTTAATGAAGGTCTGTTGGTCTCTAACCGGAGGCCAAAATACTTCTTGTTTTTTGGGTGTTACCCAATGTTTATGAACAATTGATAATCCACCACCTTCTTGATCACTAAATTCAATGATGGCAAACATCTGCAAAACTAAATTTTACTACGCTTTTCCTAGTTTATTCATGCATTTCTTTTGAAAACATCACAAATCGGGAAGATTAATTTTTGGCGCCAAGCTAAAAGCTTAAGGCGATTCCATCTACTACATTATATATGAAACTTATATATTGAAACTTACCGAAAGAGTAACCGATAACCAGTTTTCTTATTTCCTAAAAATACATGAAACGTGAACACCCTACACTAAAATGAACTTGAATTTATCAACCAAAGTAAATCCAAACATAACCTATAACTTTAATAAAACCTAACACCTCCAGCCTCCAGTACGGTAGGTGGGTACGCGAGTATCCCACATCCGTGGTCTGCCCTCTTTGTCTAATACATGGACGAATTCATATGGTGCAAGTCTATTCTAATTTTGGCGAGTAATTTAAAAGCGCAAAATCACATCATTATGATATACTAATCGATAATGCTCGTAATATAGTAATATGTATTATTTATGTAAATGAATTTTAACAATCTGAAAACTTCTTATCAAATCGAATCGGGCATTTATTTTCGTTTTCATGTACAAAATGAGCATGATATACATCGTAAGTACATAAAAATTAAATTATGTTGATACTAAATTAGTACCTATATGGATGTATCCAGTCTAGGGCTTCCAGATTTTCAAAAATAAAAAGCGGGAGGTTTGAATTTTGAAAAAGAAAATGACGCAATTGTTTTTTGTTTTATTAGAATAAAAGTCACGTCATGAAACATCGATAACTTCACAAAAGTATACAATAAAATACAAACACCATAATACATGTATGTTAAAAGAGAAAAAAATAAAAGCTCTATTCTGAGCTATTCTACATATATTTTGAGCTGTCCCCTACTCTAGCCAGAAGGCTTTTCCCATCTTCCTTCAGAAATTTAACAAATTCTTGGCAACTTTCGGTAAAATTATATTTAATCATCAACTCTGACTCCAAAGTTTCCATAGAAAGTGAATTTCTTTCCTTCCTCCATGCTGGAGTCATTAAACTAAAAAGTCTCTCAGTCATTGCATTGGAGTGCGGCAGAGAAAAAACATTTGAACAAATTTGTAAGAAATTAGGTGACTTATAAGCTTTTAAATAATTAAGCTATTGCTGGTCAATTTTAAAATCGCCAAAATTTTTTGGTGGGTTCTCTAAGAAAAAATTCAAATTCACAAATTCTTCAAATAACAGGTCAACGTTAACATCAATTTTGAATTCCTCGGCAGTTTTTAAAAAATCATCCAATTTTGGGTTGCACCTCAAATCCATTGCACTCAAATATTTGAATTTATTGCTGTCAGTGAAGTCAAACCTGAAATAATGAACTTCATTCATGTTTCATTACAGAAAACGATTCTGAGATTAAATTGAAACAAAAAAAGTCGCGTGTGACAAAAGATGAAAACCTCGATGCAGTAACATCCAAATCTCCATCTTGGGTTTTAATGTGTAAGGTTATTTTTCTTCCTTAAGGGACAGAAATAGATGTACTCGAGAACTTCATCATTCTCAAATCTAATTTGGATTGCAAGAACTGCGGACATTCCCACCAAATTTTACGATCTAAAATATCTTTAGGACGTGGACCTCTTGATACGTAATCAGCTGGATTTTCTGATGATTTTATGTGACACCATGTGAAATTAGAAGTGAGCTCTTGAATAGTAACCACGCGATTAGAAACAAAAGTTGTCCAACGAGAGGGGTGTGAATCTATCCAAGATAGAGTAATTTTTTAATCGGAAAATAAATAAACATTCGTTATTTTTAATAAATTGTAAATTTTGATTATTCTATTGACTAATTTCGAAAGCAAGAAAGAGCGCACCACATAATTTTGGTAGTGTGATGCTCTTTAAAGGAGCGACTCTTGACTTGGCGCAACATAGTGTCGAAGAGATATGTTCATCAAAGTAAGTTGCACGGATATAAACACAACATCCGTAAGCTTTCATACTGGCATCACACAACCTAACTAATTATATGTTAGAAATATTTGAGGTACCAAAAACTTGACGAGGAATGCCTAAATTAGTTAAATAATCTAGTTCACCAAATGAAGGATGCAGGGAAAAAACGTGTAAAGTCATTTTACAATAAAGTGCAGTAATCTTTATTTTAAAGTTTGAAACCGTTTAATTACGTAACTTTGGGGTTTATAACAATGTTGTATTGTACAAACAATTAGAAATTATATGTTTTATATTTCAATTTGAAAGAAACCGCCTTACATTAATGTATATAATATTGTAATTGAAAAATAAGTAGTAACATCAACTAAAACAGGAAAAAAACGAACCAAGTCCGAACACATGTAAATTTGAAGGATCATGATTTATTTTTCTTCGCACCACCAGTTTTTTTCTTGTTTGGCAGGACCGGTGGGTTGTCATAAAAAAAGTGTGTCTTCTCGTCACAAAATTTTTTAAGTTCCTGCAAATTCTGGTACTTCTCTCTCGTTATGGGTATTTTACCTTAAAAAAATTACCCACATTTACTTTTTTTACAGTAGCCTAATCATGAAAACTTACCAATATAAGCTCTTGGTGGATAATAAACTTCAGTTTCTGGTAATGGAGGTCTTCGAATCTGTTTGGAGTTGGGTTTGGTAACGATGGAGGTAATCCAACTTTCATTATAACTTTCACGATGCAGTATCATTATTGGATGTGTTGCGGTTAATTCCATTTCTCTTACAGGCCTCGATAAAAAGGGACATTTTTTTATGTATAAGGGATTCAAAAAACCACTCCAGTCTCTGACAGTGGTGTTGTCAACTTGTTCAACTTTGAATGGTGATGGCTTGGCTCTTGCATTCAGAAATACCTGAACCCAGTCTTCTGGTAACTCAGTTCTGGTTTTGCAGTTGATTAAACCCATGTTTTTATCGCACTCCATGTAGGAATGTCCCCTAATAGGAAATACTACTTTAATGGTATCAAATATCATTCTTTTGTGGACTAAATAGTGAAGATATCGAAATAGTGTGAAATTCTTGTTCTGTCCACCACAGGAATCGCAAAAAATATAGAAGTGCCGAACGTGTCAGACCTCATTAGCTCCCTTGTTTGCAACTTCTTCAGAATAGGTATAAAAGACAGAGTCATTATCTGATAATCTATGAATGTTAAATGAATAAAAGGATAATTGACGTTTGTAGTAAACGTCGTTGGTTGACAGATTCGGTACTGGTAGATTTTTTTGGAAATCCATCGCGATTGCTTCTGTGTCCTGCAGTTGTCTGCTCCGTTTTCGGGCATCTCTCTTTCTATTGTAAAAAACTTCCGCCTTTTTTTGTGGAGTGTGTTTTGCACTGTGAGATTGTGTATTTCAAGATTTATTTCATCTTTTACTTCCTTACTTGAATTTTGCATAAGTCTTGAATTTAAAGACTTGATTTTAGCGGTATATTCGTCGCAAATGCTGCAGGTGTCCGAGCGCGGATACCCAAAACTGATATTGAACTCAGTAGAGAAAATAGTGCGATATGTTTCATAGGATACAGGTCTATCTGGGTGCATTGATTTATACATCGAATGCATTTTTCTCACATTTAAAGTTTCAGGTAAGTATGCCTTCCTTGTTTTCTTAAGGCTATAGTGGCTGCTCCTACCTTTGAACAACTTTATGGGAGAGACAACGCACTCTTTGACATCTCTCTTCAGTTTACGGTGATTGGACGAGTGAGCACCCCTTTTATCTTTGGGAGCTGTCCCGTCATGCAGAAGTGACGCATGAATTGTCTGAATCCTTCTTCTGGTTACTCCGTGGGTTGAGCAAAAAGCTTTTAGGCATACCGGAACATCAATGACACCGGATTCTTGACATACTCTTACTCTATAAAAATATGAAGCCTGTCGGAAATTACTGTTTTCCTCAGGACGACGGTTTCGTCTTTGAATAACGGGGCTCATAGAAATTAGTCCAGAAAGATATGAACTTTGTTCATTCCAGGAAACCATAAGTTACGGTTGATCCTCGTTTTGATTTTTGAAATTTGTGATATGCTTTATTGAAGTCCATAAACGTTGTGCATTGTTTTGATTCTTGCTTATTTGATTTTTAGAATAATCAATTATCGTATTGTTCATAATATTATTGAGAACATTTCTGAAATCTATGAATTGTTTCATCAAAAGAAGATTCAGCTTGTCCCTCTGATAAACTTCATAAAGCTTATCCCTAGTTGAAATAGACTTCATGATGCCTTGAGTTATTCAAGGAATTCGCTTGGTAAATTGTCGTTTACGTTTATTTTTTGTCGTAGTTATTTCATTATTGCTTTTTAATTTATTAAACCCTTATAAAGATAGGGACAATCTGAGTAGACGACATCAAAATTATAATATAAAACTGTCAAAAAATCTCCTATGTTATAGAGCATTGCTTCGATTTATTGAAGTAGAAGTTTCGTCAGATATACCATAATTGAGAAAAATCAGGTTGATTTGCCATTTTATCAGATCAGCATGTGTACTACATAACATTGCATTAGATGACGACTTCATTGTGGACTACTACTGGAAGTACATGAGAATAATATACCAGGTAATGAACAAGAAACTGATGAAGATTTAGAAGACATGGAAGCTCGTGCTATTAGGGATCAGACTGCAAACACTTTCCTAATGTGAAGGTCACTTTAGAGAATAAAATTTCTTTACCTTGTATTGTAGTCTTGAAATATATGTTATCATCATATCGAAGCTATACAGTATACACTATAGTTATCAATAAACAATTAAGTTCCAAAAGTGCTTTGTTACTCGAAGCTAGCTTGAAGAACTATTTTGCAACTAAGTGCGAGAACCACAGCAGTATACATGTAGATAATGACAATTTCTTTAAGACCTTTAGCTCATTTTTATTCACCTAACCTATTGTCACATAAAATCTCGCATATTACTCTCTGCGTATTCATGTTAAGTATTCTTGTTCGGTAAAAAAATGGCACATATTTCATAAACAACAAAGTTAAATTTTATTGTACATTTACTTTTTACATTGCACTAACACATTAAGTGGAAAAGGAATACTGAAAGTAAAAAAAATTAAAACATTAATGTAAGAAAAAAATCTGAAATTTGCTTGATAAAAAAAACTTTACATGAAGTCTTTTGAACAAGTGGAACAAGTTTTATTTTTCAAAAGTTCGTTTCTGTCTCTTAGAAGTTCATTTCTTTCCTTCATTAACATAACTTTTTCTTTCTGCACCTCCAATTTTTCTTTTTCAAGTTCTATTCGGTCTCTTTTATATTCTTTCCTATCTTTTCGAGTTTGCTCGATTGTAAAATTTCTGTTTGTAAGGGGATTTTTTCTTTTCAATGAGAATGTCTTCCCTGGGGCCCGAGCCATTTTTGAACATGACGGAGTAGGTTCCATTTCTATTTTTCCACTAAATGTTCTATAGTTTCGGTTGTTAACAGAACCTCAGGCCTAACATTTTTTTGCCTTCAAATATTGAATCAATTTTTTCCTGGTATTCAAAAAATTTTCAGCCTCTTTTTTGTTCTGTCCATCAACAAATTTTTTATGTGCTCGTCCAACCACCCTCCACCTACTTTCTACAGGGCTTGGAGAGTAGTTGGCTTTTAGCATTTCGTTTATTCTTGTGGCTATAACCTCCCACAATTTTTTCAAATTCCTAATTTCAAAAGTCCCCACTTTTGACCTGTACTATTTGTAAATATCTAACAGCACTCTCGTTTGGTTAGCTGTCCAATTAGCGACAAATTAATTTGGCTGCAGATAGGTTGCTGTTGGTTTTGGTTCATCAGGAATAATTATAAATTCTCCAAGATAAACTGAAATAGGACGAATTTTTATAAAGACATACACTTAGTAACTTCAAAATAAATAACATTTCCAATAACTGAGATTGAATTCTCGCACTTCACTTGGTTAAATATCATGAAAAATAAAGTTTAAACTCTAAAATAAAACATGCTTGGCTTAAGTTTCACTATATTAAAAATATTTCAAAGTTTAAACTTTAAATAACATTTTTTAAATATTGCGGTGGCAGACTTACCTTCTTGTTCCATTTTAATATCCTTCTGACATTCTATTAAATTTCTGATTGTCTATTAAATTTATAAAAATAATAAAACGAAAAACCGTTACTGGCACTGTAAATTAGATTATTCACTTTGTTGTTGCTCGGATGACTCGCTACTGACTTTCGAACTTTCAGTAAATTACTAGGTGTTTCAACAATAGATCAGGAAACCTATATTTTACAGACATGTGCGTTGAGAACGATTTGCAAACTTTTGGAAATCTGTTTGTGATTCAAGGTTGGAACAAACGTTATATATTCCCTATCGTTTGTAGTTCACTGTAATGTTTTTTTTATTACTGTAGTAAAAATGTGAGCTGTAGTAAAACGTAAAAATCAAATATGAAATTTATTTTTCAACTACAATTTACATCATGAGTCGTAATTGGTTGGTGTCAGTTGAAACTGCTGACTATATTAACAATAGAGTGGCTATTACTGTAGTAACCATCGCTACAACAAAGTTTCATTTTCTACAGTTATAGGTTGCATTGGTAGTAACATACCAAACACATTTTTTCGATATTGATGAGATATTATTGATGTATAAAATCGATAATATTTATCCAGTTCAAATATGAAATTTTGTTTATGAATACAACTACAAACTGTCTGGAATAAACTGGGATTCGTCATTGGTTGATGTCACTTGAAACAGCTGACTATATTCTCAATAGAGTGGCTATTACTGTAGTATCTATCGTTAGAGCAAAATTTTATTTTTACAGTAGTAAGATACGAAACACTTTATTCTGATATCAATGAGATAGTATTGATAATCGAAATCGACAATGATTATCCAGTTAAGGTATGAATTTTTTTTTGTAATACAACAAAGTAAAAACTATTTACATTGAATTTTGAGTCACAATGGGTTGGCGTTATTTAGAAAAGTCGTCTAAATACAGAGAGTCTAACTGTTGTCAACATCATTACAGTAGAATTTTACAAACTAGAGGTATTAATAATGCGAGTTGTAAGCGATTCAATCAAATTTTGTGATATCGATTTGTGTTTAATTATACAAGATGTTGTGACAAAAAACACATTTTATACTATCAAAAACTGCGTGTATAGTTGGATACTAGTTAATGTGGCTTCATCGCGTTTCTAATAGATTTGCGCCGTCTCAAACCTCGCGATTGTGCGGTATCGGCTAGGCAAGAACTCGCCACTACGACATCATTACACCTAGACGGGCCGAAAGCGGTAAAGCCGTCCAATGATCGGTTCAAAAGAACGTCACGTGCACACCGTGATTTTTTTTTTTGCTGTAATGAATACGTTCCATTCCTATCCGCGACGGGATTTTTCCATATCGAAATTTTGAAGTTTGAAAATTTAAGAACAGTTTCTCCATCAAGTGAATTTCTGCCATGTGACCTCTGCACAATCATAGTCTATTGCTTGAAAGAAGCAACAGAATGGAATTTTCGTCAGTTTTTTAGTAAAATTGTTAAATGGTTGGAAAATGATAATCTTTCAATTACTTGAATCTTTTAGTTGTGGGTATATTTCACCAATTATGTGATAAATATATTAACCTGTTAAACAATTTTTTTGTAAAACTACATCTATTTTCGACGTACCTAAGCTGAATTAATTTATTTCTTTTCTATGGATCTGAAGTTTCAAATCAGGAATAACTATTTTATTGCAAATGTTAGATAAAAAAAATTCTAAAATCATTTACGTTCTATAATGGTTTGAATTGAAATACTTTTCAGAAAAATTATATTTATTTAAGAGGTTGAATTTATAGAAATTCTATCACTGGTATTCAGAGAATCTCGAATTTGATACCCTCTTCTTCTTTTAAGAAATTGTTCGTTCTCCTGCATTTTGAGGCGTGTTATTTTCTGCATCTGACTGTTTATAATTGCCTTGAGAGATGAGGTGTTCTTTTCTGTAATGATTTTTCCAGAGAAATTTTTTCTCCGCAGTGGAAGAGAGGCGGAAATAATCCTCTCTTGAAATAATCGGCATATACATGTTTCACTGCTTCACTTCCCTTCTCACTCCAAAATATTCTTCTTACTAGATTTTTCTCTGAAAACTGAAAGAAGTAACGAATTCAGATCACACATCTCTATCACACATCAATCAATATTTCATTTGAATCTTATTTACATATAAATTTCTCACAGAGAATTGAAGTATAAAAAAAGCCTTTTCAATCAAATTGTATGTAATTCAATGAGGGGTTGAAATGTTAAAAAAATTAAACGTTCAAACTAGGCTTTTCATAAATGACCATCACCTTTCAATGAAAAAATATTGATTATTACATGTTGTGATTTAAAATTTGGTACTATCTCTACATACTACTTGTGACTTGTTTATTTGTTCATTTGAAAGTAAACTATTCATATTGATATAATTCGAATTATTTATCTCACCTATCCATGAATCTTCCTCATCATCACAGTGTGATAAACTATGATTACCCCTTGCATCCTTCAAGACTCTCGACATGCTTGTAATTTCAAATTTCAAAAGATCAAATGATTTCAAATGCCAAGGTAGTGATTTATTACTAGTAGGTAAACCAAATAAATACGATTAGGGGAAAAGATTTTAGTATGACGACGGATAGTTCACCTTTCTTTAAGCTAAATGTCCACCAGAGAGAAAATCTAGACAGAAAGTCTCGAGGTCAGTCTCAAGGGGTTGTCAACTTGCGATTGCTTTCGCTCTCCAGACAAATTTGTGAGGCTCAAGAGCCACAACATTGTCGGAATATTTCATTTCCACCCTAGAGTCATATTTCATTCACATTAGCCGTTAAACCCGGTTAGAGTATCTCGGTGAAGGTGGTGGGAGGCAACTACGTCATAATGACGTCAACATTAACAATTTCTGAAATCCTATTTCTTTCACTTTACGTTTACCCACTGCAATGTAAATATAACCTAACATTTATTTTTAATCCGAGAGAAAAAAGATTTGTTTGTAATTCTAATTATTGTTCATGTCTATAAAAATGAAACATAAAAAAATTAAGTTGTGTGCAGCCATGTTGTTGATAGATGATCTGACCCCTGTTTTGTTAGGAGGTAAAGACTTATTATTGCATTTGGTAAAAGAGAACCATCGAAGTATTGCCACAATAACTGCTGTAAGAGGTATCAGGTTTCATCATTTCAGAAATCCTTCTTTCTTTGAATCCTGGATAGATTATTACCTAGAATCAGATTTCTATCACATGTTTCGAATGAGGAGAAACACTGTACAACAACTGTGTCAAGAAATTGCTCCTTTCTTAGAAAAAAGAAATTATCATGGGGAACGAATCCCAGTTCCATCAGAAAAAACCATACTTATATTTCTTCACTACATAGGTAAAGGAGGTGATTTATATATTATTGCAGATCGATTTGACGTAGCTGAATCAACAGTACACAGAATTATCACCAATTCCTTGGATTCAATTCTGAAAATAGAGAAAAAATATATTTGTTGGCCTAACAAAGATGAGAGGTCCCAACTGATGGCAAAGTTTATGAAGAAAAATGGATTTCCTGGTGTGATAGGTGCTATCGATGGTACTGATATCAAATGTAAAACCCCAAAAAAGACAACAGGATTCCTATTGTGATCTTAAATTTGATCATTCAATCACAATCCAAGGCATTTGTTAATATAATGAGATATTCACTCATATTTCTGTTGGGTGGCCTGGATCTATCCATGATGCAAGGGTAAATATTGAATATTTTAATTGATGGATTCTGTATCAATAATTAATGATATCGGTATTTCTTGAAGATTCAATTGAGACACAAAAATATAGTCTGTTATATAACATGAAAATATTACTCATGATTGGAATTATAATTATCAAATTTCAGATTTTCATGGAGTCTGGCTTTGGACGGAATATTGATAACTTTGGCCCCAGTACTATTTTGATGAAGGAAACCATATTTTAGGAGATTCGGCATATGCATGGAAAACCTACCTACTTACCCCTTACAAGGACAATGGTCATCTTTCAGATGTCCAAAGAAATTTCAATAAGAAACTAAGTCAATGGAGAGTCACTATTGAACATTCATTTGGAAGACTTAAGGGGAGATTCAGGACATTAAAATATATTGATGTAAATAGTGTGGAAAGAGCTGTGAAAATTATCTCTATTTGTTGCATTCTACATAATTTATGTATCAAAGCAAATTATTTATGCAATGATTTGGAAATCAATGCAGTTGGGTTCCCAAGAATACATTTATTTGTTGAATTGGATGTCCGGGCCAATGCAAAGAGAGATGCCATAGCACAGTTTTTAAGACAATAGGTAGACTCTGTTTCACATAAGAAGAACCTACTAGAAGTCTAGAAGTTGCAGTCGTACGCGCGAAGAAGCTGCACATATTGTTATGCGCAACTTCTTCGCGCGTACGACTGCAACTTCTAGACTTCTAGTGGGTTCTTCTTATGTGAAACGAGTAGTTAATACTACAGGGATTCTAATCCACAATGGCGGCCATCGAGGTGGGGGGACCTTTCCGTCTACGTCAAATCGATATTCAAGATGGATGCTATGACGTAATGGGGCCTGGGGGCCCTCTGTCATCTAATATAGACGCTCCTTCTCCTCGATCCTGACCTGGGGGGCCCTGACTCTCTCTCTCTCTCTCATGAGGGTCCTCTCACTCCTTCTCATCGATCCTAGCCCTAGCTGAAATATTAATAAATGAAAAAAGCTGTGTTGGGATTCGAACCGTAGAATTTGTGCACCAGAGTCTAGTACTCAGACCGGTCATCCATCAACCTATTGTTATAATTAGGATTGAGCGAGTGATATAACTAACTTGCGCAGAGAGGATTCCGTAAACCTTGAAGCATAGATATCTCAGTCATACGTCATCCGATCTGTTATTCGTAACTGTCAAATGTCATATTGAATCATAGATATCTCGGAGCATAGAACTGTAATACGTTAAACATTTAAATTTTGAATACAATTCCAACGCCCTCCCCTCTGTTGGTGAGATTGTGAATGATGAGAATACAGTGACCTGTCATACACGATCCACCATCTGTTGACCAGGTTCTGAATGACGATTTTACAGTGATCTGTAAGATCGTTAGTTTTTTTTTTATGTTGCTATTAATAGGGACCCAGAGAACTGAAATTATTTATGAGGGATGCTTCATGGGGGCCACCGAGCCCCGCGGAGTCTTCATGTAGGTTCAGGAGATTGAAATTATATGATATATATATATATATATATATATATATATATATATATATATATATATATATATAGATTGAAATTATATGATTCCCCGGTCCGCCGGGGAACTGAAATTTTTTGGTATATAAGAGGCCGTCTTCGTAGATTTGGATATCAGATTACATACATAGCTATTTAAAAAATAGATATTTTCAAATAGTTTGTATCATTTTTGAATATCAAAGATTTATATATATGATTTTCAATACTAGAATAATATTGAATAAATCAAACATGAGAAACTATGTATTTATATACCTATATATATATATATATATATATATATATATAAAATCTTTGATATTTCACCCTGTAATTTTTTCTGTCATATATATATATATATATATATATATATATATATATATATATATATAATCTTTTTTATATCTCTCTTTATTTTTTTTTTTATATATATATATATATATATATATATATATATATATATATATATATATATATATATATTTAGGTTCGGAATTAAATTATTCATAAAAGAATACGTTATAACCATTATATATCACAATTTTATTAGGTGGAAATCTCCGTAAGTAAATGAATTAATTAGATACAGGGTCATTTATTCAGTTCGAATGCGAATGAAGAATTTCAGCATCAGCGTTTTATGAATCAAGTTATTTCTAAAGGGGTCCATACATAGTCAATCTCGATCCCGATCAGGATTTCATCATTTTGAGACCAGATCCGTCAATCTAACTCATACATTATCAATCTGAATCACAGATCTCGATCGAGATTGACTGTGTACGATCTCCCTTAAAAATCAACAAAGGAATTTCAACATGCTTATTCACCATTTTTAGGCAGTGTGCAAAATCCCTCCTCCACTAAAAACTTCCTTCTAATAATTCTATATGTTGAAATTTTTCTTATTAATTTCATTCCACCTTCAACTTCATTCGAAGGAGCATCGTTAAACTTTCGATCTAACCGTTTGGGTGTGTCTTCCTGTCTTAGTGAAAATCAAGTAAGTTTTTTTGAGTTATACCTCAGAAAGTTATTTAATATTTTTTATATTTGTTTTAGAGACTGATTTATTAGGAAAATTGAACATAGTTTCTTTTCTATAGAGAAAACCAAAGAAGAAGCTACCCGATCTGATTATTGAGGAGCCCTACAGAATATACGAGGCAAAAATAATTACTTCTACGTTAGGAGAGTCAGTACTTCTCGACTTGGGTGACTACAATATCTTTTTACCGAAGAGAGTGACTGAAGAATACAGGCGAATATTCCATCGTATCCAAGGGAACATTGGAAACGGAGAAAACGAATCCAGCTCCAATATTTAAACTTATTAAAAACTAGGTAAATATTATTCAATTTTCTATAATATTTTTTCTCTCTGTCTGTGTGAATTATACAAAAATGAATTTCACTGGTAAATTAACTAAAATAGATGAAACTCTCAAATTAATTCAACAAAATTATTCTCTTTCAAATTCTAAAACATGGCAAAAAATGATTTTTTCACATATTCGTACGTGTTATAGAGCTTTGAAACGAATTAATTTTACTATAGGTGAAAAACGTAAAATATATTCCAAAATCGTTCAGCTCAAACGTATGAGCTGTTTTATTAAATATTTCCCCCAACAACAACAACAACACAGTGGCGGAGGTTTACCGAAAAAACGTAATGATAGAATTCGGTGGAGGAATATTAATGCTATTTATAAAAATAGAGTTAGGACTGGATTTATTATTAATTTACGTCATTTAGATGTTCAACCATTCTTAGATGATTCTCTAGTTCTTTTCAAGAATAAAATCAGTAAAATTCTCAAGGATTTTAGTACTTTAAAAGTGAACACAACTTTCTGGGGTGATTTCGTTAAAGTTTCGAATGACTGTGAAATTATAGAACGAAAATATTTCGGTACGCCGAATGCTATTATCGATATATCGACAGATTTATCAATGTGGTTCAAAGAAAATGTCTCAAACAAAATTTTACATTATTTAGAAGAGAAGAGCTTTAAAGGTAGTGGTTGGGCTCTCTCGAAAGTTGTCTTATTGGAAGTAGCTATTAATAAATTTGAAATAGGTACAGGCGGTTCATCTTACATCAATTTACCCCAGGAAATAGGTAAGAAAAAAGCTTGTGTTAACGTTGTGAACAACGATAATGCATGCTTTTTCTGGAGCGTAGTCAGTTGTCTTTATCCAGCGGCTAGACATTCAGAACGAATGTCATCATATCCTTTATACTCGGAAGTTTTGAAAACCGCAGGTTTAGAATTACCTATGGAACTTACACAAATCACGAAATTTGAAAAAATGAACGATATTTCGGTTAATGTTTATGCTTTGGAATTAACCGAGCGTGAAAATAAATCTTTTTATTCAGTGATACCCATCAGGTTGAGTCAACAACAGCGAATTCCTAATCGTCACGTTAATTTACTATTAGTTCAAAATATATACTATCCTAAATTAAATGAATATGAGCCGGTCATAGAAGATCCTGAAGATAGCGAAGACGACAACGAAATCAGATATCATTATTGCTGGATAAAAAATCTTTCTAGACTCGTTTCAGGTCAAATCTCCAAGTATAAAGTTAAAAAATACATTTGTGATAGATGTTTGAATTATTTTAGCGCTCACAGTAAATTGAATGAACATGAAGCGTTATGTCGTGATTTGAACCATTCTAAAGTTACTTTTCCGAAATATGACTATGTAGAATTCAGAAATCACTCTTTTAAGCAAAAATGTCCCTTTGTGATTTATGCAGATTTCGAAGCTATTTTAGAAAAGTGTAATGAAAAAATTAGTGCCAAGACAACTAAATATCAAGAACACAAACCCTACAGTGTAGGATATTACCTAAAATGCTCCTATGACGATAATCTTTCACGTTACGCTAGTTTTCGCGGAGAAAATTGTCTAGATTGGTTCTCCGATGAAATCGATAAAATTGGTAAATTTATTTATTCAAAAATTAAGCACATTGAACCTATGACGGGGGTACCTGATGAAGTCACCACTCATTGTCATATTTGCGAAAAACCTTTCACAAATAAGGAGATAATTGTTAGAGATCACGATCATTTTTCCGGGGAATTTAGGGGGTGGGCTCATCAGAACTGTAATTTAAATTTTAAAAAACTTTTTATTGTCTCAATATGCGCCCACAACCTCTCAAATTACGATGGTCACTACATCGTAAAGTCACTTCTTCAACGAGGACCAATCAACCCCCTAGCCCTCAATAAAGAACGATACATTTCATTCACCTATTATCACACGGAAACTAAACTTAGATTCAGATTTATAGACTCATTTAGATTTATGGGAGCCAGCTTGGACGAACTAGTTTCAACCCTGATTCTAGGTAATTTCAAAAATCTGAAAAAAGAGTACCCCGATCTAGTCGATGAGGAATTTGAGCTTCTTACCCAAAAAGGTGTCTTTCCCTACGACTATATAACCGATTTCGATAAACTTAACGATCCAACACTTCCTACCATCGAAAAATTCTACAATAAACTCACCGATTCTCATATTAGCGAGAAAAGTTACCGCCATGCTCAAAAAGTGTGGAAAACCTTTAATATTCAAACACTAGGCGAGTACAGTGACCTCTATATGAAAACCGATATAATGTTGCTCGCAGATGTAATGGAAAATTTTAGGGAAACGGCTACAAAAACCTATAATCTCGATCCAATTTGGTTCAATACTTTACCTTCATACACATGGTCCTGTATGCTTAAATATACGAAATGTCGCTTGGAACTTCTAAAAGACATAGATATGATTATGTTTATCGAGAGAGGTATACGTGGGGTATTTCGTGTTGCATGAATAGATTTTCAGAAGCTAATAATCCTCGTATGAATGAGTTTGATCCAAGTAAACCTACAAAATATATCTTTTAACATCGATATGAATAATTTATATGGGTATACCATGGGACAATTTTTACCATATGGAGGGTTCGAATGGTGTGAAAATACCGATATAGATGTAACTAAAATACCTGACGATTCTCCCGAAGGTTATATACTAGAGGTAGACATGGATTATCCCCCGAAATTACACGATCTTCATAAAGATCTACCATTTTGCTGTGAACACCTCACCCCTCCAGAAGGAGGAGAACATAAAAAGCTATTGTGTACCCTGTTCAATAAGAGAAATTACGTGATTCACTATAGGAATCTCAAACAGGCATTAAAAGCAGGTTTGGTTCTTTTAAAGGTTCACAAGGCGCTGAAATTCAAACAGAGTCCATGGCTGAAACCCTATATAGATCTGAATACGGATCTAAGAACAAAAGCTACCACTACGTTTCAGAAAAATCAATTTAAACTTGCTAATAATGCCGTTTTTGGTAAAACGATGGAGAACATTCGATTACACAGGGTAATTCGGTTAGTAAATAAATATGAGGGTCGTTACGGAGCTAGAAATCTCATTTCCTCCCCCCGATTTCATAATCGACTTGTTTTTGGAGAGGATATGATGGCAATCGAAATGAAAAAGTCCGAATTACTCTTCAATAAACCTCTGTATATCGGCATGACTATTTTAGATATTTCGAAAACTTTTATGTACGATTTTCATTATGATTTTATGTTGTCGAAAGCACCCCCAGGGGGTTGTAAAATCCAATATGTAGACACGGATGCTTTTATATATGAGCTAAACTGTGATCCGTACAAAATTATTAAAGAAAACTGTCATACTCATTTCGATACTTCTGACTATGCTCCAGACAACCCCTATCAAATTCCTTTGATAAACAAAAAAGTCCCTGGGCTAATGAAAGATGAAGTGAACGGTAAAATAATTACTCATTTTGCTGGCCTTCGATCCAAAATGTACAGTTTCAAAGTTCAGGGGGGTAAAATAACGAAAAAATCTAAAGGTGTTAGATCGTATGTTGTTAGAAATAAGATAACTTTCGAGGATTATGTACGTTGTTTGCGAGAGAAGGACGAAAAAGTCATTAATCAAAATTCAATCAGATCCTACTCCCATACACTGTATTCCATAGAACAAAGTAAAATAGGGTTAAGTCCTCACGATGATAAACGTTATTTAATTCCATCGTCGTTCGATACTTTACCATGGGGTCACTATTCACTTTAATTATTTTTTTGTTCTAGAGAGAGACTATGGATCATCAAGACCAAAGCATACCTCTAATTTCTCTTCAAGAATTTTCCATTCAAAAAATTATCGAAAATATCAAGTCTTTTTGTGACATACTTAAATTAGGTCTTCCAAAACTCCTAACTTTAGAGTTATTAGAAAAATTCAGTTCAATTAAATGGAAATTCATTGTAAAAGAGAATGAGAAAGATAAAAGTAGATTTTTTAGAAAACGTGGTAGGGATGATATCTATGTCCAAGAGTGGTATTATGTTTTCAAAAACTGTTACAGAATTGGGGATTTTAATTTAACTATATGCGGAAACTGTTACAAAAAATTATTAATTTGGTTCAAACACTATAACTTTAGTACAAAATTCAAAATAATGAAGAGTCAGTATGATTTATTTATGCCGCCTGGAGATATATTCTTCTTATATCAAATGAAAGATTTTTGGTGTCAGGCGGAATACAATCATAAAGTTTTTAGGATATACAAAAATGAAGAGGGTAAAAAACTGAAACTTTCCATAGACAGATTAATTGTTTCCTATGACGAAAACAGTGATATTGATTAACATACAGGCTAGAGAGAGATATGTGGAAAATTTAATAATATTTTTTTGTATGTCTTGATGAGTAAAATTATATTGTTTTATCTATACTGTATTAATGTTTTGTTTATATATATATATATATATATATATATATATATATATATATATATATATATAAAATATATACTATGGTTGTATAAAGTGTTTGTAAATTATTTAGTTCTTTATTTCTTGATTCAACAAAATAGGAAAGGTACCTAATTTATGCAACCAACAATACACCTTCATGAATTTAGATCAGTAAACAGATTCATAATGTTTGTGTGTATATATATATATATATATATATATATATATATATATATATATATATATATATATATATATATATATATATATATATATATATATATATATATATATATATATATATATATATATATATATATATATATAAGCAGGAGAACCTCTGTTATTTTTCTGTCTAACAAGTGTCTCTAAAATTTCATATAAGTCAAACGCTTTGATATTTTACCCTGTAGTGACAAGGGAGTAACTGTTTTATTTTTTCCTTAAATTTCGTATAAGTCAAACGATTACTCTTGGAACATGACTAACGTTCGTAGATTTCAATCATGAAAAAATTTATATATATATATATATATATATATATAAATTTTTTCATTAAAAAGTTGAATCATTGGTGCAGGTGTGACGACATAACTTACAAATCGTAACCTCTATAAACTAAAGACATCCTCCTTCACTCTGTATGTCAGTCATCTTCCAAGATGGCTGATTATCGTAATTAGAAACCTGACCGATAGGGGACCAGCTCCATGAACTGAATTATGACTAGATTATCGTAATTAGAAACCTGACCGATAGGGAAGCGTTTCAAGATGACGGAACACGGTATTATTGTAATTCGGAACCCTACCAACAGAGAGCGTTCTGACAGATCACAGATTCACAACGGCTATCCAACGTCTTCGATGAGAACGAGGGTTCCCGAAGGGGTTGGAACCCCCCGTTCCCATCGAAATCGTTAACGACATTCAACGACTTTCGAACGGCTTTCAACGACTTTCGAACGACTTTCATCGAAGCCGTTAACGGCTTCGATGAAAGTCGTTCGACTTCGTTGAGAACGAGGGTTCCAACCTCGTTCTCATCGGAAGTCGTTAACGACATTCAACGACTTTCGAACGGCTTTCAACGACTTTCGAACGACTTTCATCGAAGCCGTTAACGACTTCGATGAAAGTCGTTCGACTTCGTTGAGAACGAGGGTTTCAATCCTCGTTCTCATCGAAGACGTTCGGTAGCCGTTGTGGATGACTTGTTCAAAAACCAACTGGGAACGCCCTCTGTTGATCAGGTTCCGAATTACAATACCGTGTTTCGCTACCTTGAATATATATATATATATATATATATATATATATATATATATATATATATATATATATATATATATATATATATATATATATATATATATATATATATATATATATATATATGAGGTAGGAGAACCTCTGTTATTTTTTCTGTAAGTCAAGCGCTTTGATATTTCACCCTGTAGTGACAAGGGAGTAACTGTTTTATTTTTTCCTTAATTTTCGTATGAGTTCAACGATATCCTCACTTTTGAAACATGACTCACGTTCGCAGATTTCAATCATGAAAAAATATCTTATATATATATATATATATATATATATATATTTGTGAGAGAAAAAAATCATGAAAAATAAATGAGTGGTTTCAACAATTTTGACAAGTCTCGACTTGTATAATATTTTGAATGTAGATTAGTCATAATCTGTTATTTCTTTAGTTGAAAAACATAAGAGAGGAGATAAGGTTTTTGGTTAGAGGGTTGAGGGGGGAGAGAGTGGATAAGGAACAGGATCTTCACTCTACGAATAAACTACAAGTTCACAGTTGAGTATTGAAGTTTGAAGTATCATAATGTCTCAAGACAGTGGTTTTATCGATGACTATGATGACGACGTTGATGGAATTTTCGATGCTGAACTGAATCGTATAGTGAAGATGTACGATGAGGATATCAAGAATGAGACGAATTTTCTGTTAAATGGACACTTCCAAATCGAAATAAATTGTGGTCTTGGACCGAGTATTCTACATATTGACTGTGGTATAAGTTCAGTCCGAAACTTTATACCTTCAATCAAGTTCACCTGTAACGAAGCTGTAATTTCCTTCGATAACTGGGAATGGGATACCTTCATTTCAAAACTTCAAAATGAGGATGCCAATAATAATTCTGGTGTTGAAATAGTGCGATCATGGGATAATTCAACGTTGAGCATATCCAAGTGGGGTAATTTTCTATTCTTCAGTAACGATGACGTAGAGAAAATCATTCAATTGAACGATATAATCTCTAGTAGAATCGAAATGTTAAAAAATCAAAAGTTTCCATACTACTATAGGAATTTTCTGGAAGTAATCAGGGAAGCATCTAGGAACGGAAGTGATAAATCATCTGAAGAACTCATAACTGAATTCTGTAAAATTAGTTCTTCAGTGAACAGTTACATCATATTAGAATGTTTGTTGTATAACAAGAATAAAATATTAAATGATATAGACAAGGAAAATTTTGTATAATAAAAAATATATATGAAATTGATATTTATTTCACTCTATTTTGAACACCTCTCATGAATTAAGTATATATATATATATATATATATATATATATATATATATATATATATATATATATATATAGCTTATATTTCACCAGGTTATTTTTTCTAAGAATTTTTGTATAAGAAATACAAGAGACTGTTAATTTTTTTTAAATTTTATATTAATCAAACGATATGTATAATAGTGGTAGGAAAAATCCTATGCTCGATTTCTTTAATAATTATCATGAGAAAGTTTTTACACTGTTCAAATTCACACTATTTTTTCAGGTACATAGTTAAATTAATATGATGAAATAAGCATGTATATAACGTGTGAGTAATTGACCTTGTTCTAATTTATGTACTATTCTAATGAACAATAGGATATTTTATTATGAGATATTCAGCAGAATAATTTTTAGTACATATGAATGAAGATAACATTAAATCTCAATCTTATATAAGAATCATTGAGAGGGAAAACGAAACATTATTAATTGAAACCCATGAGTTTAAAAAAATTTATTAATCGTACTTGTAAGTAACAGGGTTCTTGTTTTTAGATTTCATTGAACAAGAAATCTATTTAAAAAATATTTACCTAGTTTTTAATAAGTTTAAATATTGTAGCTGGATGGGTTTTTCCAGTTTCCAATGTTCCCTTGGATACGATGGAATATTCTCCTGTTGTAATCTCCCCTATATAAGGTCTGTATTCTTCAGTCACTCTCTTCGGTAAAAAGACATTGTATTCACCCAAGTCTAGAAGTACTGAATCTCCGAACTGAGACGTAATTATTTTTGCCTCGTATATTCTGTAGGGCTCCTCGATAATCAGATCGGATAGCTTCTTCTTTGGTTTCCTCTCTAGGAATGAAACTTTGTTCAATTTTCCTAATAAATCCATCTCTAAAACAAATTAAAAAATATTAAATAACGTTCTGAGGTATAACTCAAAAAAACTTACTTGATTTTCACTAAGCCAGGAAGACACACCCAAACGGTTAGATCGAAAGTTTAACGATGCTGCTTCGAATGAATTTGAAGTTGGAATGAAATTAATAAGAAAAATTTCAACATATAGAATTATTAGAAGGAAGTTTTTAGTGGAGGAGGGATTTTGCACACGGCTAACGGTTGAAAAATGTTTAATAAGCATGTAGAAATTCCTTTGTTGTTCTTAAGGGAGATCGTACACAGTCAATCTCGATCGAGATCGGTGATTCAGATTGATAATGTACTAGTTAGATTGACAGATCTGGTCTCAAAATGATTAAATCCTGAACGCGATCGAGATTGACTATGTATGGACCCCCTTACATGATTCATAAAACGCTGATGCTGAAATTCTATAGAACGAAATATTGACCTATATCTAATTAATTCATTTACTAGGAATTCGCTGACACCGACTTCAATTCTACGAAGACGGTCTCCTATATACACAGTTTCCGTCTCCCAGCTGATATGACTCATTCCGTTTTCGTTCGAACGCGATTATATTTTATATATATCAAAATGGAAATGAATTTCTAAGAAAATAACTATTTTGTATGTATGTAATTTGATATCCAAATCTACGAAGACGGTCTCCTATTTACCAAAAAAATTTCTGTTCCCCTACGGTCCTATATATCATATAATCTACTGAACACACATGAAGACTCCTGGGGGACCGGTGCCTCCATGGGGGGCCTCCATTCCTATATATATATATAATTTTGGTTTTCAACACTAAGAATTACTTTTTAAAAAAAACAATTTATTCAATGTGAAGTTTACAAGACGAAAGTTACTTAATTAATCTTACGGTTCTATGTTACTGAGGGCTTATATAGGCAAGGAGCGATGAATCAGCACAAGGTTACTATTGACGTCATTAAAATGGATAAGCTGTACTTTGACTACATAACTCCTCCCCATTTAAAGAAAGTTCGTTATCCTTAATTTTAAGGTGACGAATCTTCAAGAAAATTCTATAAAAAATTATAATCACTACAATAATAATAAAGATTACAAATACAATTGTTATGAAACTTATAGTTGTAGGATGTGGAGCCCATTGGTATAGGTCGTCCAGTTTGGGGATGTCTTCTTCTTGGATATTCTTCCAATTTGTTGTATAGGTCCAATTCGCTTCCAGTGGCGCAAGATAGACCTGAGCATAGGTGTTGAAAACTTCTCGGGGGTGTATTCTCTTGAATCCATCAGTAATTATACATTCTGACGTAATCTGAGATAATTTAGGGATTTTATGAGAGAATGAACCACTTTCGCATTCTTCTTGTATCATTTCATTGTTAATGGAAATGATATTTCCATTTTCCATTTCGAATAAATCTTCTTGAGGCTCAACCGAACTGCGATTACAATGTTCTTGCAGGGTTTTTAGAACCATTCGGACACATTCAGGGGGTTTCTTCAGGTATTCTTGTTTACAGATGTAGAAGTCTTCGACTTGTTGAATGACCTCGGTATTCCATACAATCTCTTCGTTGCGTGTTAACCCATAGGAATTAAGGTTAGGAATTCTGGTATTTCGGAAAGGTATGTTATACAATCTAAACAGGTCATATTTATCATTCTTAAATATTGGTATGGTTATGCTAAATAAAATATTGAAACCCTTAATGAAAACTTTTGTTACGCATACAGCATAATAGTCTGTTAAATGAGAGAATGGTAACATTTTTTCTTTCTTTATTACTTCATTAAATTTCGACAGAGGTAGAATATTTTCATGTAAGAGGTGCAAACGTGCAAAACTGATGGCATTTTCAATTTCTGATAATATTATTGCTATCTCGTGTGAATGGAGAATTATTAAATTAAGTTTTAAACTTAAATCGTTAGCTACCTTTAACTGTTCAGTTTTCTTAATTAAAAAATTAATAGTATTCACATATTTCGTTTGAGTATCGGATACTATTCGCAGTATTTTCTGCTGATTAGCTTTCAAAATGTTCTCATTCTTTTTAATTGTTTCAAAATATTTTTGATATATTAATTCATCGTCCGCGTCTAAAGTACCAAATAAAAATTTAAAAGTGGATCCTCCAATATTCAATAAGCCTTTTCGCGAACGTATTTTCTGTGTGATTATATTATTAAAAGTTTGCTCATTTCTATTGACCGAAGTATTAGCCATAACCAGATATTGGTACACAGGAACAGTATACGTCGTGTTTATGTTTTCTTTAATTATTTCTTTTTGGATTCTAATTAATTCGGGTATTCCCGATATATCGTAATGAAACAGTAAATATTTAGCATGATCGGCTACATAAATTTTGCCTAAATGTATAGGTATTAAATTATGTGAAATCTCTTGAACAGAGAATGTATGAACTTTAACCAATATAAATAAAAGGATGAAGGATGCAGGGGTCATCTGAAAATTATGAAAACTAATTAGTGTTTTCTTTGTTTTATTCGATTTCTATGATAGAAATGTTTGCTTTGAGGATTTCTGATCCTAATGTCTGTAATAACATTTTTAGATTTTTTCTTGTAAGGTTTTTCAAATTTGGATTGACATTTTTGTTTTAAATGAACAACTTCCTTTTTATGAAAGTCTTGTCTTTTTGACTTCGTCGCTTTTCAATTAATTTTCCAATATTTGCTGCGTTTTTGTCTGTGGCAGTATTAATTACTTGCAATATATTTTTAAAGGTTTTACGATTTGTCTGTACATGATTTGAAACTGAATCTGTTTCATGCGGTGTTTTATCTGAAGGAATAGTTACATCCGAGGTTACATCTGAATCTAGGTCATTTGTTTTTATGTATGGAGATAACGAATTAATCTCTTCTTCTAAGATATTAATTTCGCTGGGGACAATCGAATCGTCTATATTATATTCATCATTGTTGCAATCTCGAGATGCATCATCGCTTATCTTAAGTGCTTCCTTTCGTTTATTGTTGTCCTTCAAATATAATGATTCATCTTCATCTATTTTTAATCGGGACAAATAGTCCGCTTCATTGTACGTTTCTGGTTTGAATTTTATCTCGCAATTAAACTCTATGGCATAAGAATGTCGTCTTGCAATTACTTCTTGGAAATTAATAGGAATTTTAGAGTTTTCGATCTTTGTAATTTGTACACTTGATATATTAGGATTTGGAAATTTAATTTCTCTTTGATGAAGGTCTTTGCAATTTTCAAAAGTAATTTTCTCTTTATTTAATTGATTATTTACGTTTTCTGGAATTTGTGGATTTGTATAAATTTTTACCTGTATATCGCAATTTGAGAATACATATTTAATCATTTCATAAACTTGATTCCAGTCTAATTTATCAAGTCCTGTCGATAGTTTTGGAAGGGCAATACATTTATCTCTATTTTTCAAGCATAAAAGTTTTAGAGACAATAAGGTGGAAAATACATTTTCGTATGTTGGTTTATCAAAAAATTTATTTTTAGTGATGAGGTAGTAAAGCATTCTGTCTTGATTTCGTAAACAAGCAACTTGACCAACATTTTTATTTTGCGAAATTAGCTCTGTAACATTGTTATATTTATTTTTGAAATGAAGGGCGATGCCTTTATTCATATGGAAATCTTTACTCACACAGTGACACAGAGAAAAATCTGCTGGCGCATTGAATAAATTATCGTTCTCTTCTGTTACATTATCGCTAGTTAGTTGTTTCCGTTGAAATTGAATAAAGAATTTTTCGTATGATAATTGACTTTCCTTATGTTCAATATTTTCAGTTTTTTCAGGATGTTTTCCCGAATATTTATAAATTTTAGAATGAATGGGAATTTCATCTTTCGTTCTAATATTATGTTTAATTTTTGATGTAAAATTAAATGGTGGTTCTGGTAGCTGAAAAGCTTTTTTCGTATTATTTAGTGAATCTAAGTTAACGGTATTTCTGAGGCACTTATCTGAAAATTTTCATGATCTACTTCCTCAATTTCTTCAATAACATCTGAAATATTTTCGTGATTGAAATCAGTATTTTCTTCGAATTGATTTTCATCGTTTATCTCTATATCGAAATTAGTAATTTCTTCCGATATATAATTGGGAGTTATTTGTCTTGAATTTTGAAAGTTATTATAATCTTGCGCATTTCTATTATATGACGCATAGTGGGGTAATTGATTCCTATATTGCACTTGTCTTTGTTGTGCTATTGGGTTAGCTGTTGTCGTAGACATAGGGGATGGTCTATATTTCGGTATATAATTACTATTAGGTTTAAAAACATTTGTTTTTGATATTTCTGACCGATTATTCCCGAAAACTTGTCTGTTAGTGGGAAATTGTCTTTGCGCAATTATTTTAGGTTGTACATTAATTGGTCGAGAAGGAAATACCTTTTGTTGGCTATCACTCGTATGCTTCCAAGTTCGCATTAAATCTAACTGAGATTTTTGGGAAATATAATTTTCGATCATTGTAATAGCTAAATCGAATGTTATATTCGGTGTCGTTAGTAAGGAGGTTTGCAATTCTATTGCAACATTACTGATTAAAACATTTTTGGCTAAGTCCGAGACCAATTGTTTGTGTAATAATTTTAATGCAGCATCTAATGTAGGTTCCGCATCTATTCTGTAATTAATTCTAATTTTATGAGTTTTGATTTCTTCAATGAAATCTAAAATATCTTGATTTGGTTTTCTGCGTAAGAATTGTAATTTATTCTTTAATACATCTAAATTCGCATGATCACCAAATTTCTGTAATAAAAAATGTCTAAACGCGTGCCATGTATTTGGTACGTTAGAGGAACGATATTCCGCGTTCGCTTTATCTATTAATTTGCTTTTAATCACTGCAACGCAATACGTCTTTACGATTGCTTCCGTCGCTGAGAATTGTGCGATATATTCTTCGCAAGCACTTAAAAATGAATTTAACTCTGCTTGTATACCGGAAAATTTCGGTAATAATGCTCCAAATTCACGAGCTAACATTAAATTATGGTTCTCTGCCATATTAATTATTTTATTTGATTTAGTTCGTCGTTGAGAATCTAAATTCAAATTTTCGATTGATTCTATCAGGGAATCAATATTGAAAAATTTTCAATTTTATGAAAAATTTCGTTGGGAAAATATTTTTTATATTTTTAACCCTTGACTTAATATAAAATGACCTGCTATAACGGTAAGCTATAGGGAGTCTAGGTTTTGGGGCTGGAAACCGTAGGAAAAACAGGAAGATAATTAACACTTGCAACTTACATTGATTGTTTCTTCCAAGGTGGAGTCGTCGGCGCTACCCTTGCTTTGCACCCTGTTTGAATTCTTGTCTGGTCAGTAGAACTCGGGACTGGTACTACCAAATTCGCGATCACTATGAGATTAAACTGAGCTTGCGTTGTAGTTCGGATTGTGCTCAAGAATTAAAATTCACTTAAACTTTTCTTCTTACTTTTTAAGTTAACGCATTGATTAATCTTCTTACAAGATTCGGAAGATTTATCTTGTTTGTTGAACTTATTTTATTCGGAAGGGTTTAATGCAACAATCCCATCCTCGTCGCCAATTTTGGTTTTCAACACTAAGAATTACTTTTAAAAAAAAACAATTTATTCAATGTGAAGTTTACAAGATGGAAGTTACTTAATTAATCTTACGGTTCTATGTTAGTGAGGGCTTATATAGGCAAGCAGCGATGAATCAGCACAAGGTTACTATTGACGTCATTAAAATGGATAAGCTGTACTTTGACTACATAACTATATATATATATATATATATATATATATATATATATATATATATATATATATATATATATATATATATATATATATGACAGAAAAATTACAGGGTGAAATATCAAAGATTTTATATATATATATATATATATATATATATATATATATATATATATATATATCATATAATTTCAATCTCCTGAACCTACATGAAGACTCCTGGGGGCCCACATGAAGACTCCGCGGGGCTCGGTACACCCATGAAGAATCCCTCATAAATAATTTCAGCAACATAAAAAAAAAAACTAACGATCTTACAGATCACTGTATAATCGTCATTCAGAACCTGGTCAACAGATGGTGGATCGTGTATGACAGGTCACTGTATTCTCATCATTCACAATCTCACCAACAGAGGGGAGGGCGTTGGAATTGTATTCAAAATTTAAATGTTTAACGTATTACAGTTCTATGCTCCGAGATATCTATGATTCAAGATGACATTTGACAGTTACGAATAACAGATCGGATGACGTATGACTGAGATATCTATGATTCAAGGTTTACGGAATCCTCTCTGCGCAAGTTAGTTATATCACTCGCTCAATCCTAATTATAACAATAGGTTGATGGATGACCGGTCTGAGTACTAGACTCTGGTTCACAAATTCTACGGTTCGAATCCCAACACAGCTTTTTTCATTTATTAATATTTCAGCTAGGGCTAGGATCGATGAGAAGGAGTGAGAGGACCCTCATGAGAGAGAGAGAGAGAGAGATAGTCAGGGCCCCCCAGGTCAGGATCGAGGAGAAGGAGCGTCTATATTAGATGACAGAGGGCCCCCAGGCCCCATTACGTCATAGCATCCATCTTGAATATCGATTTGACGTAGACGGAAAGGTCCCCCCACCTCGATGGCCGCCATTGTGGATTAGAATCCCTGTAGTATTAACTACTGAAACGGAATTTAATATGTTTTGTTTATGTTGAATATTTTCATTTGATAATGTAGAACTTTATTTATTATAACTACAAATAATTATTGTATTTTGAAGTGATGGTATTATTTTATTTTCTCCTATTTCATCGTCCTCATTGTCTTGTATTGTAATAAAAAAGTAGATAATCTGAACAATATACCATTTATTTATAGAGTAACAAAACAACAAGAAAAAAACTTGATAAACAAAAAATACATGTACAAATATTGACAAAGAATTGAAAAAACTAGTAATTTCTATAGATAAAGTCTTCTCACAAATCACATATACAAGGGTTGAAAACTGGATGAGAAATTTCTCCTCTCTAAATGTAATAAAAAAATATCCAAAAAATATAACAAACATAAATAAAAAATTCAGCTCAAATGAGAATAGGTAAAAATGTAAACAGGTACAAATGACAACAAAAAATCCATCTTACAAATCAGCTTCAAAAGTTAAGATTCTGAAGATGAAGAACGTTTTCGCTTTCTTGTTTTATTTTCCTTATCAACAAGTTTTTCAAAAATATTGATTAATTTATCCCTTTGATCATTTTGTCCTTTAAGGATCTGATTCTGGTCATTCATCAATTTGAACATTTGAGAAAAGTGTTTTTCTGAGTTTTTTTCAATGTTCTTCAATCTAATAATAATTTCTTCCTTCACTGACATATATGCCCGTTTATTTGCCAGATTATTGTTTTCATTGGAATTGGAATTTTCTCTAGAAACTAATTGCTCTCCATAACCAGCTGCTGTAACAGTGGGAGTATCACTTCTTTCCAATGGATTTTCGGAGACATTATCATTATTTTCCACCAAATTTATACCAGCAAGTGGTTCTGTAGAAACAATTTTCTCAGAATCAATTATCAGTTTGGGATTAGTTTTATCTTATCACCAAAGATTTTATGCAATTCATCATAGAATTGGGGTGGATCTTTTTTGGCTGTTCCTGTTGTTCTTTTGACATAGGCAACAAAATTCATGTGAGTTTTTGTTAAATTTTTAAATTTATGCAGTGGCCAGCTTGCCTTCTCCCATCCAATATCCTGCCTCATTCCTTCTTTTGGCTATTTCACGCCATAAAATGTTATGGCTCGATTTCTTATCATTGAAGCATTTCATATAATGGTCATTGCCACGTAAACTTAAAAAGAAATATGTGGCTTTATTATCCTTGGTTTTCCCTTAGTAGTCCAAATCATTCCTGTATCTACAAAAATAAAAAAACATAATATCTCAGTATTGCACTAATATAAGTACATTATACTAACTTATTGGATCCAAATCATTCTGGTCATCATATGATGTAGGTGATGCTATATTGGACGTTGCTGGTCCTGCGAATTGCCCTGAAAATGAGAAATATATAATTATGTGTAATATTTCAAAACCGCAGACTATCTTGACCAGGCCTTACATATTGGGCTTGACTGCGTTTCATTGAAGTCTGCATCAGAATTAATATCAATGCTATCTATACTCTGGTCCTGTGATTCCTGCATTTGTTCAGAGATCTGTTCATCATCAAAAATATAAATAGATTTTATTCCACCATGTATAGGAAAGTCTTTCAGACAGTTTGACTCGTGTAGATTCAAAACATAGTGTTTAAGGAACTTGTCATCTGAAAAAATAAAATTACCAAAAAAAATACTTCCCTCTCCTAATCATTACCATTTCTTAATATTTGTACATTTTCCCGTGTATCTTGTACTTCGACTTTTACTCCATTAATCTCTAATTTGAATGTTTCCATATTAACTTATTTCTTTATCTTATTTTGTAAAGTCTTCAACAGTTCAACATAGAGAATTATAATAAAATATTTTGTCTATGGTCTTCAAGTTTAGCCATAGAACACTTGCTTTCTCTAATGACAGAAAATACTTCACTATTTTATGCTCTACGAGTTCAACTTTAACCACCTTTACCTATTATGAAGCTGGTAAACCCAAAGGCAGGTAGGGGAGGTGTACCCAAACGGAAATGACGTCACGGTTAAACTCAATGAAATGGGATTATCAGCTTTAACCATGACGGGTAATGTGAATGAAATATAGCTTAGAGTCTGAACGGTAGGTGCTGTACTTATGTGATCATTTATAAACTTTGTTTGCTGGAAAGGATTCGTGGAAATCAGTCGCTTTTATAATAGACTACAAAATTGTGGTTGGAAGATGGAATCATTGAAGTCTCCAAAGAGAAAAAAATTCATAATTTGGGCAAGATGAAGAGAAAATGTTAGTGGGCCTTGTTAGAAAATAAAAACATATCGTGGAAAATGAGAAGAAGGGCGCTGTTACCGATAAGGAAAAAAACGAAAGCATGGGAAAACCTTCCCAAACAATATAAATCACTAACAGGAGAACTAAATTCGATAATATGAAGGTGTCAAAGAAAAAATTTCTGAGGAAAAACAAACTCATAAAGTTTTCAGGCGGTTCACCTAAGATCGAAGTTAATTACATATAGAGAAAATGAAATGAGAGATATTGGGTAATACCTTAACCGGTTTCCCATCTGAATTTCATATTGATAGGAAACCAGAAATAATCAAAAAAGAGACAGCAAATCCGGAGAAATCAGAGTTCAACCAGTCAGAAGTAGAGACTTGTAAAGAAGGCCTTGAAATAGATTGAGGTAAAGAACTCCTTGTTTTTTCAGCAGTCCTATATTTAGCAAATTTTTTTTTACAGAACTATCATTAAATTGATAGTCCAGGAACTATGTACATTCTACCTGGACTCAAATCCGAAGTTAACGAATATTTAAGGGATTGTTGGGGGATTATAGAGTGCATAGTTGATGAGTTTTCGAACACAAGGACTCGCAGCATATTACCGAATATTTCGGTCTGTTATCGGTTTTTTGTTCATATTTTCTAATTCATATGGTTCAACGAAAATCAATTTTTTCACCCATTAATAACTGAAATAAATGCGGTCAGCAAAAAGTAAAATTTTTTCAAAATATAGAAAAAGCAGAAAAGTGCTACTTTTCTGATAATAAAATTATATTTTCACAAATATCTATGTATTATTTCACAAATTATACATTCTCCCTCTCCTGCCCCTTTCTTCTCTACCCCCTCCTTCATCCCACCTCCTTTGCAGGTGAATAATGAGATGTGTTTTTCCTATAATATAAGAAGCGGTGAATTTCTCACTCGCACCACTGCAATGCTCATACATCAATTCTTGAATGCTCTCTCAGCACTATATTTCCTTTAAAATTCATTAGTCAGAAGTATTTCTGATCTTTCAATACCCAGGATACAGGCGGTCAAAAATAGTTACAATTTGTCGAAATTTTCATAAGTGTGCTTCATTTGAAATTTAACTCCTGGTAATTCAATATCAACTCTATTTGCCGTTCACATGAAAACCAGTTTAGTTTTGTAATCTCCTTATTTTATAATGATCTTGCTTTAAAAACAATGCGGTACACAATATCACCAGGAGAAAAACTATTCTCAACATTAAGGTGAAATATTTTAAATTATTTTTTAATAATAAAAATACTTTATGATGTTGATTTATGGAAATAAATAAAGTGACGTTGCTTTATGTGATCCCATACATTTACAATGATATCCATTATCGATGACGATTTACGGTGGGGAAGGGCCCATGTTAATTGTAACCTAATTTCACAAAAATTATGAGATTGAAGGAAACTCTCCATTGTCTGTATGAAGAGTCAAATCATGCGCTTCCGAAACAATTGAACGAAATTCTGCATAACGATTAAATGACAAATCGATTGGTTCCGAATTACTGCCGATTGGAGAATATACAATCAAAATTAGATACTAACTGTCATCACAAATATTTGTTATAGCTATACTAGCTATTGAAGTAGACGGTGTTGATGTAGATAAAGTACTGTTATCTGCCGCCAGTAGGTCGTACTTGGTGAGAACTTCAAAGATTTTCCGTTTTCCTTTAATTTGTAGCTATTTTGTTAGAAAATTCTTTAATACTTGTTCGATTTGACTAGCAAATGAATTGAACTCATTATCAGTTCCAGACATATTTTTCAGTAAATTAATTCGCGTTTCCTCTCTTTCTACTATATATGATAAAATATCATGTCTACTGCTTCGAGGTCGTTTTTTTATTTTTTTCGGTTTATTTAGTGGGGTCGATTAAATAAAAATTCTATCAAAATATTTCACATCTGGCAACCACTGCGCTCTTTTGGATTCTGATAGTACATGGGTAGTCCGAGTTATACAGGGAAATTTAAAAGCGTGTTACAAAACTATTGGTGGCCATATTCATGACATCATCAACGCCACTAGAGGGCCAGAAAAATTTGTGTCCCGGTCTTTTTTAACGCGTCTACCCATGTACTATCAGAATCCAAACGAGAGTAGTGGTTGCCAGATGTGAAACTTTTTTTAGCTATCACACCCCACTAATTGCGTTTATTATTAATGCTAGCAATCTCTTGCAAAACGTTATCTAAGAAAGACAATAATCTGTATATTTTCCAATTCGTACGAGTTATTTCTGGAGCTTCCGACCCAGTGGGAAGTCTATTTTTTCTTTCGAAACGCATTTGACTATCGCGTATTCTCTTTAACTCCTTTTTACAGTTTTCGCCTGTAATAATATCAAATCTTCGTTTATTTTTGTATATCTATGTTGTTATATTGTATCAGATTCATGCCAATAGAAGTAAGTTTCGCTTCCTTAGCATTTAATTATCGTATATCAAGGTCGTATATATCGAGATTAGTTAAACAAATATTAAATTTACAAAGACTGAAACTTGTTCCGAATTTAATGCCTCCTCCTACTAGAAACGATTTTCAAAGAATTGAAACAGAATTTTGGGAAAAATGGAACATGTCAAATTGTGTCGGATGCATCGATGGCAAGCATGTTCGTATGCAATCACCATAGCAGAGTGGATCTCTTTCTTCAACTATAAAGAGTACTTCTCTATAGTGTTGCTAGCTATAGTTAATTCAAGCTAAAAATTTATTGCAATTGATGTGGGCTCATATGGAAAAGAGGGAGACAGCAATATATTCCAAAAGTCAGAAATGGGAAATTTCCAGGACTAAAAAATTAACTGAGAACAAACACATGATATTTTACCACATTCAATTGGAAACGAAGCTTCTGCTCTTGATAAATTCATGACGAAGCCATATTCTCAAAGAATTGCAAGACATGACTACCAGAAAGATATTTTTAACTACAGGCTATGTCGTGCTCGACGTGTAGTCGAAAACGCTTTCGGCATATTATCTCAAGCTTTTACAGTATTTTACATACCGAGAGCGATTTAAACTGAAACAAGTGACGACTTCATAGTGTTTGCCTGTTGCTTGTGCAACATGCAACTAGATGGTAATCCTGAGAAACAGCAGATTAAAAGATATCACTACGAGGAACAAAAAAATCTTTTTCATAATATGATCAGAATGGCGAGAACTAGTTGATTTGCTAATGCAGGAGGCCCAGTAATTCGAGACAAATCAAAAGATTTTGTTTGTTCCCAAGTAGGTGTATCTTGGCAGAGAAATATCGGAGTTCGTACAGAATAGTACTAAGTTTATAAATAAAAATAGGAATACTTACTGGTTTTATCGATTTCTTTCCACAAGTTTTCTTTGATACGTGCATTTTTATAATTATGATTCTTTTAATTGAATGAATAAGGTTGTTGAGATATTAAATTGATAAGAATTTCAGTTTCGTCATGTGCCACAACGTACATTATATCGAATTTCAACGTCTTTACTGCGTGCGGGTGTGCCGTCTGCCGCTACGCGTCAAAAAATGTCGCGATCTGTCGCCCGGCAATCTCAGTCGTATGTCAGAATCGGTCCCATAGAAATACATGGTGCAAAGTTCTGCCGTCGCGGCAGATGCTATTGCCGCCTGCCGCGTTTTGTGGAATCGCACCTTTTGGAAGCAAAAGGGAGTCATTATTACTCTCGACTTCCTCCTCCTTGCGAGCACTGATGTGGTCAAAGAGGGTAGGCTGATAATCAATTTCTTCATTGACGCCTTCATCGTTGAAGTCATCCGCTAAAGAGTTCACGCAGCCAGTCGCAGCGCAGTTCTTGTACATCGGTGTGCAAAGGAGTCCTGCTCTTTTTGCAGGAACAGCTTTTCTACTTTTTGACCATTGACCATTACATATATATATATATATATATATATATATATTTATATATATATATATATATATATATATATATATATATATATATATATATATATATATATATATATATATATATATATATATTTATATATATATAGAAAAAGGAGTATTGTCGTAAAATTTAGATAATAAAGTCTACGAGTTCTCGGCAAATAAATGTGTTTCCACGAAATTGAAAGACAGGATTCCTCTATCGTCCAATTCAGACGTTGTTTACAGTGTGCCTTGCTTGGATTGTGATGGGATATATATAGGTCAAACATCTCAGACCATCAAAAGAAGAAAAGCTCTCCATAAAAGTGATGTCAGACTTCACCCGGATAGATGTGCGTTGGCACTCCATTCGACAAGTATGGGACATTGTTTTGATTTTGCAAATTTCAAAATTTTGGATAGGGCATCCAAAGGTCAAAAAAGAATTTTTTTAGAGATGTGCCATATAAATTATAATCCGAACAACGTTAATAAAAGAACTGACATTGCAATGCTCAGTTGTGTCTATAGTCATCTTCTTTCTCTGAATTTTTGATTGTGTTTTTGTTCCAGGTGTTTCTTTGTCTGAAATTCATCGTGGTTTGTCTATCAAAAGTTTTGTTTCTCTGTTCTTTGTTGATATTCCTTAGTGTTGACTTCATATTTGTATTGTTCATATGACATCTATACCCTCTGTTTGTCTATCTAGGTGACACCTCTTACACGGAGACGTTGATCTATGGTTACTGTTAATATTGGGAACCTGTTTGACATTTGTCATTTTATTGCTTCCGATTCGTTGGAAGGTTATGTTGTTAATTTCGATATTGATTTTGGATTTAGCTCTCATTTTTGTTTCAATGTTTTATTAAGTACTGTTTGGTGACTCTTATATTCAACATACACTGCATTTTCTGTTATGGTTTAATTTACATCCAGCCTTGTTAGTTGTAAGTTGTGAATATTTTAATTTTTTAATTATGTTCTAATACCACGTATATTTGTTGAGTCCTGAGGAAGGATATAATCTATATCCGAAATATAGACACTATTAACGAAATGGTTGTGATTCTTCGTTAATTGGCCCCTTTTTATTTTCCGAGAACTCATAGACTTTATTATATATATATATATATATATATATATATATATATATATATATATATATATATATATATATATATATAAGAAAGAAAAGTGTTTGTGGTAATAACAGGTCTGATTTATTGAAGAAAAATATAGTATTCATACGTTTCGGGGAATATTTGTTCCCTTTATCAATGGAGTTCAAAATATGCTTTATATATGGAAACTTTGTGGTTGTGTATTCCAGTTCGAATGCTGTAAGAATTCGGTATGCCTGATAAACTATAATACAATTAGATCTTAATTATTAATTATGTACCTATCTAGGAAATATTATGTCCTCGTTTCATTTGCTGTAGCTTCAGCATTGTACGAACTCATGTTCAATGGTCATTCGATTTTCGTTTTGTGAGTGTGTGGTAACGTCATTGTACCGTGTTGTTATTGTATTCGGTGAATTTTTTGGTCTATATGTTTTTATCAGTATGTCCAGCAGTCAGTGTCGGTATACTAGAGTATATGTTGCTTAACCGTTTTATGTCTGTTCTATCATTTATGGTACAATCAATGCTCGAATGTGTAGCATTTCCAATATTTCGCGACATTTTTGATTCTTTTCTCTGTCTACAATCTTGGTTTTGTAATAGTCAAAATCATGTTGTTTTTCCTGCTTGTGCTTTGTAAGAGCTGTTGTAGTCGTCCTGGAGTATTTATGAGCTTTGATTCTCTCTTCTAAATGTTGCATTGTCTGTCCTATGTATATTTTATTATAGTCCTTACAAGGGATCTCATATATAATGTGAGTCTGTTTCATGATTGGTTTTAAGAGGTGTGTATATTTGTTTCATTTGGTTGTGTGATTTGTGTGCTATGAGTAGATTATGTGGTTTTAGTATGTTTTTGATGGTCTGTGTGAGTTCTTGAATGTATGGTAGTTTTATGAATGTTTTTTCTTGTTTGTTTTTTTGAATTATGTGTGTATTATATAGTCTGTGTACTCTTTGTTTGATGAGACTGTTGGTTAGTTGTTGTTGATAATTATTAGCTTTTAGTAGTCTACTCATTTCTTTCAAATTTATAGGTCTTAATGTTGGTGATGTCAAAATTAATGCTTGGTCGATGTATCCAATTGCTGTTGCCTTTTTCTGGTTGATGTGATGTGTGGAAAAGTCTAGAAGTCGGTCTGTGTTTGTGTTCTTCCTATACCATTTAGTTGTTATTCGGTTATTTCTTCGTTGGATTGTCATGTCCAGGAAGTTAATTGAGGAATTTTTTTCTGGAACTACATTTCGCCAATTTCCTCATTTTCTAATAGCACTGGTGACATGTTTTGCAAAAAAGCAAAATAGTCGTCCCCTGTTAATGTACGGGCTAGTACATATGGTCCAATAAGGTGATTATCTAAAATTCCACACCAAACGTTAACCGAAAACCTATACTGCGAATGTTTTTGTATTGTAGCAAAAGGATTTTCATAATCCCAAACATGGGAATTTCGTAGATTGTAAACCCCATCCTTTGTACATGTGGCCTCATCAGCGAATAGGCACCTGCTAACTATTCTTCTCCTTCTAAGTATCCACCGACTAATGTCTAATCGCGGTTCCAAATCACGTGGTTCTAGTCTTTGAACATGATAAGGCTAGAAGCCAAATTTTAATCTCCTCCAAGCGGTAGTATGGGGTACATTTAATGCGTGACTAATCCTTCTTGTACTGATTGTTGGGTTGTTGTCAACCATATCTGGAACAAAATGAAATTATGGCACTGGAGGAGACTAATTTAGTATCACATATCAATGTATTAATATAATGAACAAAAGGGAAATTTCTAATCGACTCTTAATCTTAATATCTATTAAATAAAATTTAATATCTTCACTTTACCTAGTGTTTTGGGTACGTATCCTTATGTACGCGAAGGACAATTCAGGAACTACGATTCCCGCGTAAGTATGTTAATCGGACACTCACGCGCTTTAGTTGACCACTTAAAAAAGAAATAATGTACTTTTTTTCACAACGATCTATTTACAAATGCCTCCAATTTATCACAATATTTATTCCTAATCATTAATTTGCAATATATATAAACATATATATAAATATTTGTTACGTGCTAACTGCCACGAAGCAGGAGAGTTTTCTATCTGTATTAAAAGTGAAGAACGAACTTGTAATGAACGTTCTGTCACTAAGACTTAAAACGAACTAAACGCTCAACTATCTGGCTTTGAACAATTATGCTGGACAATTCTCACAAGCGAATTTCAGGCGAACTTTAGTTCATCAAATGTTAAATAACCTGTCCTTCTATCAGTGCGTTGAAGACAATTATGACGAAATCGAAAACAGTATGCCACAACACGAAATAATTTAGTTACTGACGAAAATTTGATGAAAATGTCTTCAAATTCCAAAGAGGAGCTAGTTACATTACAGGTAATTACTTTATCGACTCTTTTTAACTCAGGTAGATCATTATTTTTTATAGTATTGCCAATGGTAGGAATTAAGGGCAATTCGACACTAGAATATAGCCACTGCGGTCCGTGCCACCAAAGAGCATTACTAATTATTTCAGACGGTGATATTCCTCTGGAAATCAAATCCGCAGGGTTTTCATGCGTTCTCACGTGATTCCATGAACCTTCATCAGACAACTGTTGAATTTGACTTATTCTATTAGCCACGAAAATGTTAAATTTCCTTGATTCCGATTTTATCCAAGCTAAAACAATAGTGGAATCCGTCCAGAAATATTTCTTAGAATATTTTAATTTTAATGTTTCAAGCAAGTCTTCCATGAGTTCAGCCAACAACAAGGCTGCACATAATTCCAATCGTGGAATGCTTATAGCCTTAAGAGGAGCCACTCTTGACTTAGAGCATAACAAATTGCTGAAAATTTCATTATTTTCCGCCAACACTCGTACATATATGCAAGCACCATAAGCCAGTCTCAAACCGGATGACTGCACGGAACCACGTTTCGACTAATTTCCAACTGATTTATATCAGTAATTGCCTGCCTATAATTTATCCACTGACTATGTAAATCGAGTGGTAGAGATTCGTCCCAATGAAGTTTCATTTGTCACATTTTTTGTAGCATGATTCTAGCACTAATAGTGATAGGTGTTATCAATCCTAGTGGATCGAAAATCTTGGATATTTCTGATAGGACTAAACGCTTACTTATTTTCTTCGTTATCTTCATAAAATCTATTGAAAATTTGAAGATGTCCTCATTAGCATACCATAACATACCTAATGTTTTGGTGCCTTCGCCTTTGTCCAGATCCAGAATCATGTTATCCTGTCCATTTTCCATACCTGCTAATACTTCATTATTATTGGAAGCTCATTTACGAAGCTCAAATCCAGCTCATTTCAAAACATTAATGACATCATTTTTAATTTGTTTTAATCGATCAATTGATTGAGAACCAGTCAATAGATCATCGACATAAAAATCACGTTGAATGATGGAAGATGCTAATGGGAAATTTTCTGCCTCCTCTATAGCTAGTTGATTCAATGATCTCGTTGCCAAGAAGGACGCAGGGGCAGTTCCGTAGGTAACTGGTTTTCAATTCATAAGTTCTTATTTCTTGAGATGGGTCGAATCGCCATAAAATTCGTTGGAGCGAAGTTTGCGAATTATCGACAAGAATCTGTCGATACATTTTGGCGATATCTGCATTTATAACGTACATATGAGTTCTATATCTACTCAAAATGGCAAACAAAGTTTCCTGTACGCACGGTCCAACTCCTAAAATGTCATTTAGGGAAACCCCTGATGTCGTTTTGGCGGAAGCGTCGAAAACAACTCTTAACTTCGTTGTAAGACTACCTTCCTTCAAAACGGCGTGATGCGGAAGATAGTAAGATATTTGAGAATTCAGTTCCCAGGCGTTGACTAATTGCATGTGACCAAGGTCTAAATATTCGCTCATGAATGTCTTGTAATCTGCATATAACTGTGGCATCGACTTTAATTTCCTTTCTAAGTTGAAAAATCTTTTCAATGCGACATCTCTGGAATTACCCAATTCGTCAACATTTCCCTTGAAAGGAAATCTGACAATGAAACGGCCTTCATGATTACGTTGAAATGTGGAAAGAAAGTTATTTTCACAATTGACTTCTTCAGTTGTGCGAAATACACTTGACTTTGAATCATGAATTTTCCAGAATTTTGCGACATTATTTTCTAAGTTAGAAAGCGATAAATGACATAGAACATTAGATTCCTTTACTTTTGATGGAGTGCTTATTCTTCCGCTAATAATCCAACCAAATTTCGTTTTTTGAAATATTGGCTGATCCTTGTTCGTCCATATTTGACCAACGCTCAGTAAGTTATAAAAACTTTCAGCACCAATCAACATATCAATTTCGCTAGACAAGTGAAACTTTGGATCGGCAAGTTTAATATTTTTTGGAACCTTTATGTTTTTTATAGCTACCGCTACAGTTGGAATCCTATCAGTAATTCTATTGACTATGTGACATTTCAACTTATCCCTAAAACTAGTTGTACGGAAGAAAATGGAAACAGTAGCACTTTTATTTGATATTTTCGAAACTTGATTGACTCCCGTTATTTTAATCATAGAATCCTGTAACGTCAATCCTAGTTTAGTTGCATATGATGAAGTCATTAGATTCACCTGAGAACCTGAATCAAGTAATACCCTGCAGTCGTGCATATCCCCCTTTGAGTCCTTAACGGACACTATTGCGGTGGAAAGAAGTACTTGTTCATTATCAATTGAATGCAAACATTGACAACGATCTATTTACAAATGCCTCCAATTTATCACAATATTTATTCTTAATTATCAATTTGCAATATATATATAAACATATACATAAATATTTGTTACGTGCTAACTGCCACGAGGCAGGAGAGTTTTCTATATGTATTAAAAGTGAAGAACGAACTTGTAATGAACGTTCTGTCACTAAGACTTAAAACGAACTAAACGCTCAACTATCTGGCTTTGGTATTTGTGTCATGTTCCTACGTCCCACGTTATTTGCGCCCTTAAGGTTGACAAGTACCAGAACACTCGGAACGTAGATCCATGTAAATTTTCCAAAGCTGACAGTTTTAGAGCCATAAATTAAATGTAATATATACAATAGTCTAGACAAAAAAGATTCACTATATGAGTTTATCAGTTATAGAAACGAAACACCTAGTGTATCATCTTCAACATTCAAGTGTTGTCTTTCACCATAATTATTGGTTGTCGCTGTGGGAAATCTACCATGTTGCCGACTGTAATCAAATACTCTCGCAAATGTCTGGTAATGATGAGTGCGACGATTAGGAAAGCGTCTTTCATATTCCCTTTCTGCTTCTTTACCATTTCCGTTACAAAAGCCATACACAAATAGTATGTCTGAAGTTTTCCGTACTTCAACAGTCTACGTCTAGTGGGCAATTGTAGACATGAACAAATAGTCCACTATTGACCGCCATTTGATTCAATTTGATAGATTTTCAATTAAAAAAGTTATGATCGACATTTTAGATTATAAGTGTGAATTCAAATTTCAATTGAACACAAGACCTTTATAATTTTTCTTGAATGGCAATATAACATAGAATTTAAAAAAACTGAATGAATAAAATGCATTAGGAGCTTTTGAAATTATATTTGTCAAAAAATGAAGTGAAACACAAAGAACATTTATTCAGAAATATTAAAGAAAAATAACAAACAATCCATTGTTCAATGGTTTGATCATCACCCTAGTCCATTATTCCAAAGTTATGAATTCCTCTTACAATAAATGGTGCTGGCAATACAGATTTGATCTGATCAAAATCAACCAGACATATGTCATTTTGAGGTAACACGAAAGAATTCATGTGCACTGTGTGATTCCTGAAACAACTCACTTTGAATTGGTTTCGACAGTTTGAATCTAGGACTCTGGCACCGAAGGATTTTACAATTTATTTTTTTGTGTTGGGGATGTAGGTGAAATTAACTTCAACGAAATCTCCAATTTCAATGTTAATTTTATCTCGAGTTTCATTCTGAAATGCTAAGATTTTCTCTTCATCAGTTGAATCTCCCTTTTCCGAAACATCAACCTCAGACTCTACTTCAAATTTCACTCTCTAAAATAATTTCTGATTCATCAACTTCAGATTCGGATGAAGTTGACAGGACTCTGCTTTTACGTTTTAAATTTTTTCGTGAAATCTTTTTTGTTTTTTTTACGTGCTTGTTCACCAGAGCTTGATGGAACATCTGATGGATTTTTGTTGCTATCCTGATCATACTTTTCTTTCAGTATTTTCATTGCTTTTGCAGAAGTAAGTACATCTCCTACTTTGTAAGATACTCTCTTCCTTTGTTTTTTTTTCTATAGCCTTTTTAGCTAGGTTTCCAGTCAATTTTGTTCGAATGAAATCTTCGAATGCTGGAGGATCAGGGTTTTGATTTTTCACTTGTTCTAGTTGATTGGGTACATTTTCGATATCAGTGGAAGATTTGAACCTCTTAAGTTTGATGGGATCATATCCATTATCAGGAAACTTATTAAAACTCACTGGGAACAACCCAGTTGACCTGAAACCTGAAATAAGGTATTCAGATTTGAAAGCCCCTTCCCAAACATTTTTTATCTATTTAGAAAAATCTTCATTGGGTAAGATTCTGCCAGGAAAAGTTCTATTGAAATCGACCATTTCTTTGTTCCACATAGTTTTGATTGGCTTGAATACGCTTTTATCCAATGGTTGCATATAATGAGAAAAATTCGCAGGTAATTTTAATAAGATCACCCCATTGTCTATTGCACATTTTGATAATGGATAACTTGTATGTACACTTGCTCCATCTAAAATAAGGATGACCCTTTTAAAGGAAAGATTCTTTGAACCTCTTGAAGAACAATCCACCTTCCATCCACCCTTTATGTTGAGCTGTATACATTGTGCCTGGGTAATCTTGTTCGGGTATTCAGCTCTGAAAATTATAAAAGGTGGTAGCTTTTCCCCTTTTGCATTTCCGCAAGCTAGAACAGTTGTATTCGTTTTTCCGGAACCAGCAATCTTTTTAGAAACTCTTTTCTGTCCTGTTTCGTCGCAATTGTATACAAGGTGACCATCTGTAGCAAGAATACTTTCCGTTTGATGAATACGATCCAATGATTGATACCACTGTTTTATCACGAATGGATCTGCTCCCCTTAAACGTTGGGAGCTCATGCTTTCTCCTTTACGAAGAGATATCTCAGGATGCCTTCTCATGAATATTCGCTAGAAATATAACCACACTATGTGTTAACAAGTTTCCATGATAAGTTTTGAAGTGAATAATTTGGGGAGAAATTTTGGGAGAAATGTTTGCTTGAAAGTAGGTCATTTTGAACTTCAAGTTCAGGTGTAGACATAATACAAAATAAAAATATTTTGTAAATTATTAGTACTTACGGTTTTATCGATTGTTGCACGAGATTAACAGTAGACTAAAGTACTGTCGCCAACATGACCAATGCATGACGCGGTAAATTTGAATTTTTTACTAGGCTTTTCCACTATTACCCTCTTCTCTTATTCCCCCCCGGTCCCCTATTATATATGTTGAAATAATATATCCAGTGTAAAGAAAAACTACTATTTTATTCTCCAAGAATACTTTTATACAAAAAACCGCCCTTTCTTAATAATCACATTTTAAACTCAACTTCTAACCTCAGAAAAATATATCATCGAGAGTATGAAGGAGTAATCCACAGAACACTCACCTTACTTTTGAGGTTTTTTACGAACATAGAAATTATCAAAGAACAAGTTTTCAAACTAAACTTAAATGTTATATATACAGTAACTTTTCTAAACACATGCCACTGTAGAAAAAAATTGTTTTCTCTACCTAGTGACTTGGTAAATATATCAGCCAAATTATAAAAATTTTGATTCGGGTACTCTGTACCACCATCACAACGTATTTCACGAATCCTATCACCTGTAAAATTGATCATGTAATTGCAGTTGGACTTAAAACAATTAAGAACTTCATCTTTGGACTTAATACAATAAACTGACGCAACATGACAAAAATCATCAATGAATGGGACAACATACTTAGAACCTTCATACCCTTCAACATAAAAATATTTAACATCATTGTGTATTATTTCTGGAATTCGTTTAGCCCTCGAACTATTATTTTTTTAAAATTTCCTAACCATCTTGCATGATATTTCGGAACTTATTCTGCTTGAATTTGGGTTATCAGGTAATCTCTCAATAACGTTATACCTACATATTTTATACAGATCATTAAAATTAATATGGCCTAATAAACGACGCAAACGTTCTTTTCCTAGTTCTCTATTCTTTTTTTATATTTCTAATACATTTTCTGTATTATTAATATCGACAGTATTACTTTCTATTTCAAAAAGACCATTTTTCAAAACAGCAGTAGTTAATAATTAATTCTTCGAATTGAAAATTTCAGCTCCACAGGCTTCAAACAGAATAAAATAACCAGCTTTAAGAATACATGAAGCAAATTACGATTAATATTATATGAATATTAAACATTCTTGACATCAACAATATTTCCATTAAAATTACATTTAATATCACCAATTTTGATAATCATAATTTCTTTATTTCCATTTCCCACTTTAATATTTAGTGGATTCTTAAGATTACAACTTTTATCAAAATAAACATCATTATTAATCAAGTGATTAGTTGAACCACTATCCAGAATCCAATGTATCCTGCCTTGTTCTTTCACCTCAGTTGTGTTGATCTCAATATTAAAGGAATTAATAGTCTGTATATCATCCACCTCAGTGTTGAAATTTGATCGTCTGTTTGAATTGTTGTTTCCACCTCGGTATTCGCCTCGCTGATAATGACCTCCACGTTGAATGCCTCGTCCTTGACTATGACAATTTTTTCTTTTATTATTCCTTGATTGATTACCTCTATTGTGACAAAATTGTGCAATGTGGCCTCTTTCATTGCATGAAAAACATATTTCTTCATCAGATTTCACAGCAGTTTTGAATACATGAGCATCATGTTTTGTTTCAGAAATAGTAGTTTTAGTTTGTTCAGGCGAATTTGAAATGTCATCCTTCTTAGCTCTCTCAATTAAAATTTTCTCACGAATATAATCTACCGTTTTATTCCCTTCAGGTGATAAGTCAATTGTTACGGTAGAATGGTCTAGACTTTCTGGTAGGGTTATAATTAATAAAGTCAACTTTCTTTTTCTATCGACAGTAGCACCAGCATTTTGGAGATCTTTTATTAAATATTCGAAAGTCTCAAAGACTTTCGTTTAATGGAAGCCTGCTTAATTTCTTTCAGTCAAAGCTTGCCTCCGTTCACGTTTCTTCAAATATAAGTTATCCAACTTATTCATCATCTGTTTTGCTGTTTGCTTAAATTTTTTCATGAGTTGAAGTTTTATTTTATCAATTAAATCTAAATTGGGACCCGCTAAAATGATATCGTCTACATAAATGACCAAACATAGTACTTCATACTTGAAATTGTATAAAAAAGAAAGATTTTCAAATTGCTAACATCCGGTTTTCTTTTGAACCAAACTTCAGCTGGTGTGAGATTCAAGTTTCCTGAAATACTTCTATAAAAAACATAATTAGAGAATAAAATTGCTTCTCCCCATAATGCCTTAAAAACACCTGATTCACATATTATCGTTCTGGCTCCTTCAGCTAAAGTCCTGTTTTTTCTTTCCACTTTACCGTTTTGTTGAGGAGTATACGCCATAGTATAATCTAATATTACTCCATTTTCACTACAAACATTCTGAAATTCCTTTGGTATGCATTCCCCTCCATTATCACATCTTAATTTTGTAATTCCGTATCCAAACATGGATTTTGTCATGGCAAAAAATTCTATACATTTTTGGATTGCTTCGCTTTTATGTTTAATTAGGTATACGATAGTGAAATTTGAGAAATCGTCAATGAATGTCATAAAGTATTTGATTCCATCATAACTAGTTGGACTTACAGGTCCACATAAATCTAAATGAATGATTTCTAGTACTCAAATACTCTTACTTCTCTCCCCTAAAGGAAGCCTATTCATTTTTCCCATCACACATGGTTCACAGAAAACTGATTTAAATTCTCTAACATCGTTAACTCCTTCAACTAAATTACCTTTTATCAAAAATTTTTCAAGCTTTATAAATTTGTATGAGCATGCCTTTTATGCCATTTGATAAAATTCTCACCTACTTCATTTAAAGCATTATTACATACAGCTTTTTCAACCTGGAATTGTATTTCGTATAAAGTATTTCTCTTCCCTATACCTACTGAACCAATATGTTCATTTATGAATTTAACTTCACCATTAGATAATTCAACTTTGATACCTGCCATTTCTTGTTTTTTGATGGGGTACATATAAAACATTTTTTATAGTACATTTAACAGGTTTTGTTTTCTTATATGACTTAGTACATTAATATTACCAATTCCTACAGCTAAGAGATAATTTTGATTATTTTCAAGAGGAATTTCTATTGGTTTATCTAACATTATTAACTTGTCAAAAACTTCTTTATCATTAACTAAATGGTCAGTGCTACCAGAGTCTATACAAAAAGTTAAATTATTGTTAGTCATATAATTGGCTTGATTTATTTCATTCATGAAGCAAACAAACTTTTGCAACTTAATCACTAAGTTCACTCACCTCGTTATCATATGCTTGGTTCCTGTCCCGTTGAATCAAATGAGCTAAGTTCTCTCTAGAGTTTCTTTCCCTGGACCTTCTGAAACCTCCACTGCCATGCTGTGGACGTCCTTGTTGTCTATATTGGTTGTTACCTTGGTGTCTTCCTTCATACTGCCAATGATACATTTTGGTTCTGCATTCCCTCTTTAAGTGGCCAGGTTTTCCACATCTGTAACACTTCATTGTATAATTAAAAGCTGTCCTGTTTACTGCTCTTCCTGAGGATTCTCCATTTCCATTTTTTATCATTCCTTTCTCCTCTTCATTGAATGATTTCTTCTTTACTTCATCATAGTTTAGCTGGTTTGAGAAATTTTCAATGATGGTTACAACTGTTTGAAATGAGATGGGCAGACTCATTAATGAATTGCAGATTTTGTGCTGCTCTTCAACTTTTGTTCCAGCTTGATTTAATTAATTGCCTGGTGATATCTTCAAATTCCAGAATGAAGTTTTGTAAAGAATTGCCATCATTTTCATAGATAGCAATTTTCTCTTCAAGTGCAATTGTCCTGGAAGGTCTTTCCTTTCGAAATTATCACTCAATATAGTCCACATCTTGAATACTGTATCAGCATCTCCTAAAATTTCTGGAATATTGACTGAGACACATTGGACGATGAGAGATCTTGCCTTTCCATCGTGCTTGAAAAAGGTTCTTCTTTATTCGTCATTTAGCAGAGTTAAGTTATGATCCTGCTTGATAATTTTCGCTAATCCATTTCCTGCCAGTATCATCTTCATCCTGAATTTCCAATTCGTAAAGCTTTTCCCTGTTGAAAGTTCTATATTATACATCCTTCCCGTAACATGTGCAATTTTTTTTTGTTTCAATTTTTCACTCAATCACAGTATATTTTCTGAATTTGTATATATTGGGCCAATAACCTGTTGTTTATGTAGTGAATATAGTGTGTATTTTGTTTCTTACTAAAAAACCTTCTGGATTTTGTACTTAATATATTTCTTAATCCCTTATTACATTCAACTATCTACATGTACATACTTCTTTCTACAACTACCTATTATTAAAAAAAAAACTTGAACTAGATATTACATCTTAAAGGTTAGAACATAGAATACAAACAGAAAATATAATTCTTGGTTTTAAGCGCATACTTCAATATATATATATATATATATATATATATATATATATATATATATATATATATATATATATATATATATATATATATATATATATATATATATATATATATATATATATATCACGCAATGTATAGGTCTTCTGTCGACACCGAATTTACATTTAATAGGTCTTCCGGTGCAATGAGTCTTCCGTATATCGGAAGACATATCGCATATGCTCTAAATCAACAGAAAATAACATCAGGAGTATAGTACTGAAATTCAAGATGGACGACATAAAACTTTCTTTCTGAAATTATTTATATTTTAGTTCCTACAGTTTACCATTATTAGTGAGGGCGCTACACTAGCGTGTATATTATGTGCGTATATTCAAATTCAACACAACAGTGGATGAGTAAACGGCCGTTTTTTAGATGTTTCGTGTTACAGTTGATCAGTCTTCCATAATAGTGGCAACATTGTAACACTATGTAACAGACCGTAAATTTATGGTTTCTTCATATACAACTACGTCGTACTTACCTATATTATGTGATGATTCTGTTTGGTGAACCTCTACCTACTAATATTATAAGAGCTAAAGTTAGGAAGTTTTAATAATAATAATAATTTTATTTTGCTTTCAGACATATGTCTATACAAAAGGGTCGCAAAGCTGCATAAAGGAAAATTAACAATATTATTTTTTCTGAAATTAATAGATAACAAATAAACTTCCTTTTTCTATTCATTGATAACGAATGATCTGATCTTCAAAGCTCCGATTATAAAGTAGTATAGTTGGTCCAGGTGTTTTTGAGATTTTATCGTTAGTATTTCTTCTATTTCTTCCCTTTGAATATGTGGTTTGATGTACACGTCTCTTAAGTGTTTGTAGAAAGGGCACTCGAATATAAAATGATGGAGAGTCTCGTTTTCTTGTTTGCTGCAGATAGTACAGGTGACATCGCAATCAATTTTGTATGAATTTCTGTTGACATAAATACGTATGTTTGTTCTATTGGATAGTCTGACCTGGCTGATGACTCGAAGCTTTCTTATTGAAGTCCTGAGGTGCATATATTCTTCCCCTTCAGATAGTCCACTTATGCTCCTGTAATGTGGTGAATATTCCGAGTTGATTGCATTTTCTATGTTTTTACTGAGTTCGTTGTTGTTCGATCTTTCCACTACGTCGTCTATCCACCTCCTTGGTATACAGTTTTGAGTGACTTTAGATATAATTTCTTCTCCCAACGGCGCCAGTAGTTGTTGAAGTTGACTGATCCAGTTGAATTCTATTATATTGGTATTAGTGTTATGATTATCTATTAATGCTTTAAGGAATACCTTAGGCAATCTTGTGTCATCCATTTTGAGAATTTTCTACAAAGATTCAAGGATTGTTTTATAATCTGAGTCACCAATTTTGGTTGTCCGGCCTCCAGTTGGATGGTATAATTTGGTGTGTTTATTGGCCAATGGTAAATGCGTTTGAAAAAACTTGATTGAACATTTTCCAGTTCTTTTTGATATCTCATTGACCAGATTTCACTCCCGAACAAAAGTGTTGATCTAACTACAGCCTCGAAGAGTCTAGATCTAGTGTCGAAGCTGTTCGATTTTGCATTCTGGAGTATGCGTATCACTTTGGCTGATGCGATTTTTGATTTTCTTTTAAAATGTTCTGCCGCTGTTTTAAATACTCCAGATGCAGAAAAAGGTACTCCAAGGTAGGTAAAACTCTTCACATATTCGATTGGAGCGTTCTTATATACTAGTGTGCCGAGGTTTTTGGCCTTTCTTCCTCTGTGGAATATTATGGTTTTTGTTTTGTCAGTATTTACTACGAGTTTGTTCATATCGCAGTATTTTTCCAAAACTCTGAGTTTTCGGTTTCCATCCGGTACTGACGAGGCAAAAAGAACGATGTCATCAGCGTACATCAACATTGGCAGTGACCTTTTACTTGTAATCTTGATTCCGTCCAAGTTATGATTTTGAAAAAATTCAACCATATCCGAGAGAAACAAGGCGAAGAGCAGGGGCGATAAACTATCACCCTGCATCACTCCTGTTGTCATTCTTATCTCATTTGATTGTGTTGATTCGAAGGTAGCCTTTATGTTGGGTTTTCCATACAAATAGCGGATAATTCTAATTAATTTTCCACTAACACCAATTTCGTTCAATTTGTACCATAGTAGTTCATGCTCTACGTCTACAGAGTCGAATGCCCTTCTAAAGTCAACAAAGGTGGCGTACATGTAAGATGATTTAGGTGTGATGTTTATGTTAACTGCAGCGTTCAGTGTAAATAGACTGTCCAAGCATCCACGCCCTGGTCGAAATCCGGACTGTTCTTCCGGGAGTATCCCACACGCCTCACTCCAGTCAGACAGTCTTTGGTATATAATGGTGGTGAAAATCTTTGTTATGGTGTTGAGTAAAGAGATTCCTCTATAATTGGCTGGATCGTTTTTATCTCCTTTTTTGTAAAGCATGCACATGCTGATACTTCCCCAATTTTTCGGACATTTTTCAGAAGTTATGATGTTATTGAATAAGTTTAATATGTAGTCAGTCCACGTCGGCGTCATATTCTTGTAGTATTCATTCGGTATCGAGTCAGGTCCCGGCGCTTTATTCATTTTTGTATTAGTTATCGCTGATATTAATTCGTTCATCGTTATTTCAGTGTCCAGAAAAGGGTGAATCACCGACACAAAGTGCTGCTCGTTCACAAGTCTTTCTTCATAAATGCCTTCCAAGAAAGTCTTTTATAAAAACTTTATTTCTCCAGCTCGTAGACAATTGAAAAGCTGCATAGAGGTTAACGTACTTTGTGAAAGTCGAAGCCAAGCATCATATGAATATTTTTCTCTAACAACTCTTTACCTGTGTTCCTTTAATTTTTCCGATAGTTGTGTAGTTTTTGTATATCTGAGGCAGATGGCAGTTCTATCATTTTTCCTCTTTTCTGTAGTGTCTGTGTTTCAGAAACTGTTTTATTAACTGATATACCTATATCTTCTAGGAGTAACTTGAAAAAATCTTCAGTTTTAGCTTTCTGAATATTATTTTCCTGTTTCATACAATCAAAAATGTAGATATGGGCTACCTTCTTGAGTTAACAACCAATCGAATATGCAGTTGAAGGTGCTTGGTAAATCTGAGTTTTCGAATTGAAACCTGCTGTCTCATGTATGGCCGATACTGTGTTATCATACATTTTGGGGTGCTATATGGATGCAAAATCATTAATTTCGTCATTAATGTTTTTCATACCTGCTAAAAATCTACCAAGCAATCTCAAGTGAGAACGAATCATATCGTGCTGATATTGAAGACTCCCATATTTGGCACAGAGTTTATTTCCATACAAAATTACCAAACGATTAAATCTTATCAGTCGAGTGATATCATCTTCTCGGACAGGAAATATATTTTTTCTAAGTTCATCAGATGCTTCTGGGTGGATACGTCCCAAAATCTTTCAACCCATCACTAATAATGTTCGGTTTTTTGCGGCCATAATTTGCAAAACACCTTTATGCGTGATGTCTTATATTTTTTTCAGAAAAGAAACCTTTGCATCTCTGGCACACTTTATAATGGGATGCTGTCCTTGGAGCATTAACGTTTGGCCTTTTACATACCATCAATTCTCCATCATTCACTAGATTGTCTGTATTGTAGAAAAACATACAATTCTTTCTCATTTTATCAATCATCATCAATCTTTCAGAATTTATTTTGCTAGGATAGAAAGTTTTTGTACATCTGGTGCATCTTTATGTTTATTTTCCAAGTGCCTTACAAACTTTGACTTCATTTTTCTACAATACATACAGTATGACCTTCTCTGATAACTCTTACCTGCTAATTTTACGAACATCGAACATATCTTCGTCATTGCGTGAAGACTTCCCCGGAACATTGGTTGAAAACGACATTTCAAGAGAAGAATTATTTTGGAAATTTGAATGTTGTAAATTTTCAGTATCATTCAATTGACCATAACTCAATCTGAAACAATCATCAGAGGAATCATGGGTAGAAGGTTGATAATCAGAATCATTTCCAGAGCCTTGATAATCCGCTTGAAAAAAATAAAATATTGTACTCGTGAATTTTCTTTTCCAACTAATTATAGGATTTTCAGTAGAAACACCAGCTGACTGTGGAAGATGCATTTCACCAAACAATCAAAGTCTGGAATCAAGTGAACAAAACTATAACTATTAAAGATTCATATAAAATTGGAGATTTTTTTATATATTCATATTTTTTATCTTTTTGTTAGGCAAAAAACAGTCGAGTGTCACACTGCTAAAGCTCATTTTCTGCACTCGTTAGGGAGAGCATGCAAGAGCAGGCAAATTTTTGGAATTTAATTCAGATCATTATTATTCTGCTTCAACTTACCATAATGTTTTGGTTGTCAGCAGGATTTTTAGATTCCAATGAAGTGTTCAAACTACTATCGCAAAACATATAGTTGTCGCTGGTATTTATAAAACTTCATGTATTACGTTTATATAAAAAAAAGTGATACATACCAGACAAAATCATATATTCAACGGGATTTTCATATATTTTTTCTGAATTTTCTTGATGCTGAAAATTTTCCCATTTGTGCCATCCTGTAGAATTTTTTCTAAGATATCTTATTCTATTTATTTCTGAAAAATATTTTCTGTGAATTTCTGTTCACCGCACGCCACTCGGTAGATTGAAAAAATTAAAGTCTATATACCAACACGAGGCAGCCTCAGTTTTACAGATAAATATAATGATTGGCATAATTCCCGACTTCCTGTACATAATAGTTTGGCTCCGTACCAACCCGACTTCCACTTCACAATATATCCTCCCTTTGGAGACGCCTTTTGCACATGACGTGACAAGCAACAAAACAACATAAACCACTTTATGTTGTTATATGAAATACACTCACACTGTGGTCACTACTGCTCACAGATCACAGGATATAGACGACTTGGCGTCGGCGTGGGATAGAGGTGAAGAATCTGCGTTGCCAACCCCAACTTAGTGAAAAACTACATACAAGTTTAGCAAAAACTATAGAAAACAGTATATATTAACTCAAGAACGATAAATCTACAGTCTTCTCTTAGACTATGTTTTAATACTTTAAAGGCGGTTTTAACTAAATCAAATATAAGGAATCAAACTTTTAATCAAATTATCGAAATTATTTGAAAAATTATTAAAATAAAGCATTCATTATGATATGACGCATGTTAAATCGCCTATTGAATATTATTAGATACTATTTCGCTTTCAATCAGCAAATTATCTTGATTTTTGATCTCTTCATTGTTTTTAAAATCGTACATATTTTTATTGAACTTTTTGTAATGGTCATTTTTGATATAAAATTTTGAATAATTTTTAATTTCAGATTTCGTATAAAGAGTGCCTTTAATTGTGCTTGTAGAAAGTTTATTTCTTATTTTTGTTTTCATAACAAAATGCTCAAGAACAAGCGTTTTAACGAATCAGTGCGGCAGACAAGCTTTTTAGTTTCAGTCGATAATAGAGGGAATTTTGCAGATGCATTGCCTTTTTTAAATTTCGTTACTTAGAACCATAATTATTCCACAGTTAGTCAGTTCAGTCTCGTTCCAATTTAGATCAATATTGCGTAAAGTTGGCGATTCCCTGTCGACTCCGTTATATTTTCTGTGCATGCACTTGGAAAATAATATAGTACTTCGTAGAAGATGGCGCTAGCATCTTAGATTATTTTTAAACTGTAGATATGGGGGCCTTAACTAAAAAGTGGGACCATTTCCAAAAAAACTGTACATATACACTTAAAACTGAAGAGCTGGCTATACTTTGAACAACTATCGATAAGATTATCGATAGTTTACGAACATCGATACTATCGATAGCTTTCACCGATAATTCCGTGCTTGCACCGTATATTATTAAACTAAGTTCAAGGATAAACCGAGTTAGATTTGACATTTACGGTTGCACCAAATAATAAAGCCTTCGTAAACCCTGAGTAAACCAAGTTTTGTTGAACGACGTTTCATAATAAAACGGTGCAAGGCTCTGAGTATCGAAGGGATTTCCGTTCTCTGCGTGCTTTCACTATATTACCAGTGTTGTTCTATTATTTAATGAGAAATCACTCGAGTGATTTTACATCGACTATCGACGTCAGAGCACGATGTTATTAGTTATTCGTCATTCGTTCAGGTGAGTTGAATGCGGAAGCAGAGAGCGAGATACGAGAGAATCGAACTGAAATCATTCGGAAACTGAGGAAACAATCAACGGTAGAATTACTCGTTAACATTTCGATTTTTGACCAGCGAATGAATCGGGAGAATTTCGAAATATACTGGGTAGGTGCTCAAATCAACCAGACATATCACATTGGGTTTATATGAGCAGGAATCTTAAAATTTCATTCAAGTTTTTGGTAGTAATCGAAAAATTTACTGCATCAATTTGACAATTGAAATCCGAGTGAAAACATCTCGAATTAATCATTTGATTGTTAGAGTGATCCGAGAATCGATATTTCGATTGTTGAAATCAATTTCAAGTTCAATGATAAACCGAGTTCAATTTGACATTTTCGATTGTACGAAAATATAAACGGCGTTTAAGCCGTCTTAAAACCCGCATAAACCAAGTTTAGTAAAACGACGTTTTATAATAAAACGATGCAAGAGCCTGTAAATGTTTTACATTTATTATCATAAAATGAACATACATATATTCAGTTATAATATTACAAGAGCATCGAAAATAATCGATTATACTTCCGAGTCACGAGACGTATTTTGCGAAACATCCACGAGAGCGCAGCTCGAGTGATGTTTTGAGAAAATACGTCGGGTGACGAGGTCAGTATAACGATTATTTTCGATTGCTCCAGTGGTATTGGTTACGATTATATAACAAATAAAAAATATTAATTTTTTCTGACAAACGTCAAAACATCGCCAATATGAAAACATTCATATTTTGACAAGAGGAGAAACACCAAAACGATTATATCACGTCGTCAAGGGAATATTCACTTATCAATACGCAGTATCTATGCAAAATTCACGAATTCTATTGGTTTATTCATACATGATTTATATAATCTACATTATATAAATGAAAATAAAAAATTGTTTTGATATTCAAAGCATTCATTGGATCTATGTTCTGCACATATGCGTCATTTGCATTTATTGCAGTACATGTGGTAATTCTTCTTTTCTTTGATGGACAAATGGCGCAAACGTATCGCGATTTAAATTAGAGCCAGAGAGCTCAATTGTTATTGTCCCATCGTATTGCGAAGATAATTTTTTATTATCTTTAATTTCGAAAATGATCTTCCTGGTTTTGCGACGGTAACTGTGAGGCAGATGGCACTATTTAATGGCGGCTTTTTTAAAAATCGCATACCTTTCGTCAGCTCATAAAAGGACCTGTAGTAGAAGTTCATCATATCCCCAAAGTGGAGTGGTGTATATTCACTTTGTAGAAAAACACACAAAGTCGTCTCCACAAATTTTTCTTTTTACACTGTAGAGCCCATTTCGAAGTTGTTAGTCAATACCAAGGATAAATTACCTATTTCTCACTACTCAGGTGTTTACAGAATTTCATGTTCACAGCCAAGTTGTTCTGCTCAGTATGTGGGACAAGGTGGGAGGAAAATTAAAACAAGAGTCTTGGAACATGTTAAACTGATTGAGAGGCCTAGGAACCCACACATAGATGAATATAACACTAGTAGTTTATTCACTAATCATATTCTCAATAACAATCATAGTTTTGATATTGATTCGGATTTACATGTTTTACATGTTTGCCAGATAGGTTCTTTATTGAATTTTCTCGAAATTTTTGAAATTAATTCTGCTATTAATGATACCCATGTTTTTTCTCTCAATGGACCGGTACAGTTTGACTGTAGAAAGTTTTTCAAATCCCTTAATTTTCACTAAGCCATTTTTTGTTTCTGCCATGATCCTCTTCAAAATTTCCTTGCTTCTGTAATCGTTAAAATTCTGATCTAATACTTATATTTTATATTGTCATTTTAATGTCACTGGTATGGAGGGGTGATGGGAGATCTTGTTGCTCGGAGGAGCACTATTTGACGTTGAATTTGTTCTTCTTCAGTTGTGTTCTGTGGGTGGATTTCTCTTGGCATTGTTCTGTTCTGTGTCAGCTTAACGTTTTCATATTTGAGACTTTTAGACCAGGGTCGATAATTTTTGGAACCAAAAAAATAATAGTGGTTGAGACCCATAAGAAAAGGAGGAAAATATAATAAGAATGAAAGGAAAAATAATTTACGGGCGATCTGAGGTCAGGAAGGGGAAGGGGGTGAGTTTCAAGGGTAAAAAACGGTTTATCTCGATTTCCGGCAAAACTAAAAGTCCTATGGAAAAAAGTCAAATGGCAAAGTTGTAGGTTAGGCTCGTTTCACACTTATACGGTTTCATTCGGTTCGGTCTGTATTCGGTTCGTTTTCGGTAGTCGCCGAAACCGAATGAAAATTCTTCACACACTCTCGGTTTGTATTCGGTTTGTTTTCGGTAGCCGCCTCTACTAATGAAAACTCAAGGTTAGTATAAGGTTTGATATCACGACTGAATCATTGAAGACGCAACCAGCCAACAATATGGAGACAAGACAAATTGTTGCTATGCTATTTCTCTACAGAAAAAACAAAAAACGAAAGAGGAATAATCGACTTCACTGGGTACACCCTATCCTCACCAAACGGATGCAGTGTGGTGCATTTCATACCCTTTTTCCGAAATTAAGGGAGCATGAAGACAAATTTTCAAATTATTTCAGGATGTCTAAGTCATCATTTGATGAATTACATGAGAAGTTGAAGGACTGTATTCAACGCCAAGATACATTTATGCGGGGATGTATTCAACCAGTACAGATGTTAGCCGTCACTTTGAGGTAAGACAATAAGACCAATAGTTAGTAGAATGGTCAATTAAACAAAAACACATTCATAAATTTTGAAATAAAATAATATTTTAATAGTATTTTGAAACAACAAATGAAAATAAATGTTATAATTGTACATAATCAAATAAAATAAAATATACAATAAAGTTTTAATAATATTTTGACACAACAAACGAAATTAAATATTATAGTTATTCATAAAAAAAATAACATCAAATAAAATAGAATATATTTTAATCCATATTTAAATTCAAATTAAACAAATATAATCCGAACTATCATCGGAAGTCGTATGGGAGCTGTAGCCAGGGTTTGGGCTTGAAAGATGGTGGGCAGTTTTCTCGAAAAATTGAGCAACGGACATTTGCGGCTCAGTATGTAGCTGGGAAGTTGAACAAGGTGGATACTGGTTGTAGATCGGTTGGGTCTGCTGCTGACACTTCCGCTGCCTAATGCTCTTGACGATTTTCAAAACCTCCATTTGAAAATCAAGTGTGTCCGATTCGTTGAAATCTTCCAGAGAAGGCAGTAATCCTTTAAAAAAAGATAGGTGCCGATTTGGTGGTTCTCTTAACGCTGACATCATTTCCAACTCCAGAGAATCTAATTTTCGTCTCTTTGCAGCAGGTTTTTTGAATGGTGATTTAGGTTTTGCGGCTGCTGGACCACTCGAGGTACGTGGAACTGGTTCCACAGGGTCTTCTTCCGTCCCAACCATGACATCCTCATCATTGTCTATATTTTGTGAAAGAGTATCTTCAGTGTCTCTTTCCTGAAAAATTTTGTCAAGGAAATGCAATTGGGATGAGCAAACGTACGTTTTTAGTTTTGACACCCCAGAACCCGATTTCTTAGTAGACTTAGTTTTTACTATCGATTTTCTGTAAGAGTCTCTCACTTGCGTCCACTTTTTTAGAACCTGCTTACCTGCAAAAAAAGTATTGAATTAACTAAATAATCGAAAAAATTTTAATTCACTATTCAAAGTTTAGATAGAAGATTTTAAAATTCTATTTATATTTTTTTAATTATACTTATATTGTATTTATTGATTAATTAATGTCGAAAAAAAACTAAAGGCATAAAAATGTTGAATAAGAAAATAAAAAAATTGAAATATAAAAATACATACATACACATATAGCTTTTCAATATCAACATATGATAAATAAAATATATGTATATTTACCTATAAGTTTAATACGTATTCTAAATACATTTTTCATTAAGTATTAACCTAATTTTTTGTGAACATTATCAAATAATATAAATACAATTGGGTTTTATCAATTTTAAAATAAATTATTATTTAATTTTAGTAACAAAAATCATTTATTTTAATTTCAATTTTTTTAATTTTAGATTTTTTAAAATCTATTTTAGGTACTTGGCTAGTGGTTGCTCTTTCATGGATTTGCATTATACTTTTCTCCTCGGGGTTTCAACTATCAGCAAGATAATTAGAGAGGTTTGCTGTGCTATCTGGTCAGTGCTACGATTAGAATGCATTCCAGAGCCAGATAAAGACAAATGGAAATCAATTGCCGAGAAATTCGAAGCTCGCGCCAACTTTCCAAATTGTATTGGTGCAGTTGACGGTAAACACGTCAGAATAGTCCATCCCCTCAATTCCATGCATATCAATTATAAAGGATATTCATCTATAGTTCTGATGGCTGTAGCCGATGCAGATTACCGATTTGTTTACGCAAATGTTGGAGCGTATGGAAAGGACTGCGATTCTAACGTTTTTCAAAAATGTAAACTGTGGAGATCTATTGTTAACGGCACCATGGATTTACCTGAAGACAAGTGCCCTCCAGGCCCGCTAGACCAAAAAATTCCTCATTATCTCGTAGGAGATGCGGCTTTTTGTTTGCACAAACATTTCCTAAAACCGTACGGTGGACATAGTTTAACAATCAAGAAGAGGATATTCAACTATCGCTTATCTAGAGCACGCAGGTACGTGGAGTATACATTTGGAATACTAAGCAACAAATGGAGAATCTTCCATCGTGCAATCAACTTGGATCCAGACTTTGCTACGGATATAGTGAAAGCTTGTGTAGTCTTGCACAATTTCGTACGCGACCGAGACGGCTTTGAAGCAGAAGATATGCTGTCCATTGCAGGACTTGAAAGTGACCCAGGAAATCCCCCAGGGGAAATAAGAAGAAATCCAACAGCCTCAGCCAAATTTGTAAGAGATGTACTCAGTAATTACTTCATGACTGAGAATGGTTCAGTCCCTTGGCAGTTTTCAAAAATCTGAATATGTTTAATTATGTTTTAATTTAAATATAATAATTTAAAAGATAATATTGTGTTTATTCATTTCACTATCAATATCTACTATTATTTTTCGTATAAATAGGATATATAATTCCGTGTTAATAACCTATTAAATATTTTTAAGATATTAGTTATAAGGGCTAATAATATAATGTTTTTATTCTTCATAAAATCAGTTAAAAATATAAAACAATTAGTTATAATTAAAGGCCGGATTCATATGCAAAAAAAGTTGTCGAAATTTCTTCTTTGCTCTACGAATTTCCCTTTAACTAGAAAAAAAAGAAGCCAAGAAGAAAAGTGAAAGGGAGAATAATAGTTTACATTGAATTTTCCAGCGTAAACATTTCGCCGAAAATCAGTAGCCTCCTCATAATACATTTTCTTAAAATTAATCTGCTGTTAAAAATATTGCGTTCATTTTTGTTCATTTACTTTTTTTCGGTGGAAAATCACGTATAATTATGAATATTATGAAAAAACAAAACGTTCAAATATGCAAAAATATGCAACATAAAATTGGAAAGAACTTTCCAAATGAAAGGATCCGTAAATATATCTAATTATTTGGATTCTAGGAGTTAGCGAAAAGAATATGAATTTGCATACAAATCCGGTCCTTAGTTATTATGTACTTATACATGGCGGAACCGCATAAGTGACAAACAAAAATTGGGTTTAATATCGCAAGAACGAGTATCCTATCACTTTTTATTAAAAAGTTTTGATATTTTGAGAAAATAAAATATTCTATACTTGCGTACCGATATCATTTTTTCTGTGGTCGTCAAAATCCTCGTAGCCATCTACGATTTCTGCACATACAGCTTTCCACGCTTCCATCGTTTTAAATTTGTCCTTGTATTTTTCACTTGACTTGTCCCACAGCACTTCACGTGGTTGAACTGAAGAAATCAGCCGATCTATATCAATTTCAAGTGGATCACACATTGTATTCGATGAACAAAATTTAAAATGAACTTGACTTCTTGCTCAAAACGTGACCGAACCGAAACTAAACCGTATACGTGTGAACAGCCCATTGCCTTTCTGAACCTAGGACCCGAAAAAAAACCGAATAGAAACCGAATGAAACCGATTCGTGTCGTGGGGGCTTTCGGTTCTATCAGGTTTCTATTAGTGACCGAACACAGACCGAATCACCGTTTCCGACTTATTCGGTCGCTACTGAAAACGAACCGAATACAGACCGAAACGAATGAAACCGTATAAGTGTGAAACGAGCCTTATGCAAAGATCAACAACTTCTGTACTCACACTTTTTTCACATAACCTCAAAATTTATGTGAAAAATTCAAAAAACCAAGTTTTTGGTTTTTTATTTTCATCTTTCACAAAAAAAAATTTTTCAACGAAATTTGGTGAAAACTTACCTTCTTATGTCCCAAATACACTGAAATTTATTTGATTTGAAATATTCATTTTTTCACCTTATTTTGACTCAACATCGAAAAAGCGCCCTAATTTTCAATCGAAAATTCTCCTGTCAAAATATCAGCTTTGTTCCAAAGGTTGGTGTGCTTTATGTTCGTTAAAATCTCTACTTTCCGATGTTGTATACATTACTATAGTAAATATTCTCAGAAAATGCAAAAAATCGAAAAAAACTCGAATTCGAAATTTTAATTTGGCAGAAAAATGAAAAAGTGGAAGAGATCATGAATAAAGATTTGCGATATGTAGGAAAACATTACGCATTATATTATTTGTGATGGGTACCTCGGAATTTAAAAAACAGTTACTGTCACAACAGTACCAGCAGTTAAGCCATCTGAAAGAAGTAGTTGTAGAAAAATCTCAGACAATATTCCAGAGTTCGATTATCAAAACCATACAAAAATACCATTTTTGCAAGAAAAATGTTTATCTAACGAGAAGAACAGGAAAAAAATTACAAAAACGTTGAGGTTTTTCTACAACTACTTTTTTCTCTTTCAGATGGTTTAACTGCTGGTACTGTTGTGACAGTAACTGGATCATTAATAGCAGAATTAATTTCAAAAATTTCGAGAAAATTCAATAAAGAACCTTTCTGGCAAACATGTAAAACATGTAAATCCGAATCAATATCAAAACTATGATTGTTATTGAGAATATGATTAGCGAATAAACTACTAGTGTTATATTCATCTATGTGTGGGTTTCTAGACCTCTCAATCAGTTTAACATGTTCCAAGACTCTTGTTTTAATTTTCCTCCCACTTTGTCCCACATACTGAGCAGAACAACTTGGCTGTGAACATGAAATTCTGTAAACACCTGAGTAGTGAGAAATAGGTAATTTATCCTTGGTATTGACTAACAACTTTGAAATGGGCTCTACAGTGTAAAAAGAAAAATTTGTGGAGACGACTTTGTGTGTTTTTCTACAAAGTGAATATACACCACTCCACTTTGGGGATATGATGAACTTCTACTACAGGTCCTTTTATAAGCTGACGACAGGTATGCGATTTTTAAAAAAGCCGCCATTAAATAGTGCCATCTGCCTCACAGTTACCGTCGCAAAACCAGGAAGATCATTTTCGAAATTAAAGATAATAAAAAATTATCTTCGCAATACGATGGGACAAAAACAATTGAGCTCTCTGGCTCTAATTTAAATCGCGATTAATATAGCGAAAAATATGGATGTACAAAACTTGGTAATAGCATTTGCGAATGCAAAAAGTCGAATAAAATCTTTTTGAATGTTATCAAACCTCTAATGTGACTGTCGGCTGTAAATAAACTTATGTTTTACGCTCAAAAATGTCGTTTTCTTTAAAGTAAGGAGGCCCCCTACCGTCAACACAAGTTTTTCTGACGTAGTTAGGCCACTGGATCAAACACATCACTTGAAAAGTTAGCGTGTATCGCATACTCCATTATTTAATAAGTATATTTTTCTTTTCAAAAACAAACGTTATTATACAGAAAACAGAAGTCAGCACTACAATACAAGAACATCACAGATTTTATATCCAGCACACAGGCTTACAATAACGGAAAAAGGACCACAATACCAATCGATAAGATATTTCAACCATTGCCCAATAGGAATCCAAACAGAAACCAACTTTAAAATATACAAAAAAAATCTACCACATGCTACTGGACATGGAACCATATGATATCCAGGAATTTTTGAAGTATAACTTTCCTGGATAAACATTTTATTTTCATTTTTTTCCTGACACAATTTCATTTCTAATTGTTTACAATATTGTGTAACATTCTGATTTGAAATAAAGAATATTATTATTATTATAGTTTGCGAAAACTATGAGTGAAAATCGAAAAATTCAATTACAATTTCGATTTTAAATTTATGATGTTCCTACCATGTCTTTCTACTAATCTACATGGGACTCTGACCGGTGTTATTTAATCCAGTCAATAAAAATTCGATCTAACGATAAGACTTTGTGAAAAAATCATTAAATTCCCAATCTTATATAAATTTCACATGTGTCACGTTATAAATTATTTAATGAGTAAGTTTTCGTATGTTTTCCTTTCTTGTGGATTTTGTTTTTTATTTTTACTTCCGCTGTGGAATTATTGTTGAATCACATTTTAAAAAATTGAGAATAATTTATAATTGATTGTGTATTTCTTATCAGTCCTTTCCTAATCCGGATTTATTAATCAGTATAATGTTTAAAAAACGAATAAAATAATGAAACAATACAGATACCCATTTTTACATACATTTGTTTAAAATGCAAGACACGAAGAACCTCTACTTCTTCGTCAGATGTTAAAGTTATTGTCCCTTAAAACATAATCGAGAAACTAGTGTAATAATATCCATACATAAGAAACAAATTTTACAATAAATAGCGAGTGATATCAAATGTTTGACAATAGTTCAACAAGTAAATTATTATTATTATTATTATTACATATTGATAAGGGCAGAGGGACAGGTCCCTATTATGCCCAAATATATTGAAATTACAGAATAATTAACCTACTAGCATGTACATTTGAAAAAGAAATGAAAATGAAATATCTCTACAACAGACCAAAATGAAAAGAAAATACAATATTATAAAATGAGAAAATAACGATTATCTACCCCGATAGAAATTTGTCCAGTCCGTTTTTAAATGTGTTTGTAGATGAAGCAGATACAATGGTTTCGTTGAGATTATTCCAGCTGTCGAAAATCCTATTTGGTAGGAAGTTCTGTCTCGACCTAGCAGAAAAGTTTTCTTTCTTGAGCTTGAACTGATGACCTCAGAGACGTTCGTCGCGATTAACGGTATACATCATGTCGAGATTTCCAAAGTTGAATTTTAATATTTTAAATGCGATAATCAGGTCACCACGGTGGGTGGCGGCGAAGTTCGAAGGAGGTTAATTGAGCCATAGAAAGTCTTTCTTCGTATGAGGGTCTTCTCAGTCCAAAGGGCATACGAGTAGCCCTTCTCTGGACGTTTTCCAGAAGAGCCCTATCGCGAGCCAAGTCGGGGTACCACGCTGGACCGGCGTACTCGAGAATTGGTCTCACATATGTAGTGTAGAGTCTACAGAACGACCGAAAAGAGAATCGCGATAAACACTTCCGAATAAGAAATAACTTCGAGTTCGCACGCTTACAGATCGAAGTAATATGATCGGACCAGGTTAAGGTACTGTTTACGATCACTCCGAGGTCGTTGAAGGAAAACACCGAAAGTAATGGTTGACCATCAACAAGGTACGGTGCGAGTGGGTTGTTCTTTCCCATTCTGAGCACGACACACTTTTCTGAATTTAATGGAAGTAACCATTGAGAGCACCAGGCAGAAACAGAGTCCAAGTCCTCTTGAAGCGTTAACTCGTTTGTGAGAGGATTGGCGTAAATTTTTGCGTCATCAGCATACAAGGATATTTTGCTTGAAATAAAATAAGAAATATCACTGGTGTAGACCGCAAATAATAACGGTCCCAGGACAGATCCCTGTGGCACTCCACTTTCCACTATCCTTTCCCGTGAAAAAGCGTCACCTACTCTCACTTTATATAGTCTACTTGTTAGGAAAACGTCAATCCAACGATGCAAGGAGCCACGAATGCCGAAATGGTCCAGTTTGTGCAAAAGTCTTCGCTTGGGAACTCGGTCAAAAGATTTTGAGAAGTCCAGATAAACAACGTCAATGGGCTGCAGGCTGTTTAGAGATGATGTCCAATCATTAACGCAGTGTAGGAGATTGGTTAAAGTTGAGCGGCCAGAGATAAATCCATGCTGCTGTGTTGGAATAACTTGTTCTTGTAGAAGAAATTTGGTCATCTCATCTGAGATAATGGCTTCCATAACCTTACTAACCACTGGCAGCAGGCTAATTGGACGGTAGTTGTTAGGATTGAGCTTATTACCTTTTTAAAGATAGGGGTGACTGATGCCAATTTCCAGTCAGGAGGTATTGAGTTCTAGGTAAATGAGGACTGCATGACCAACGACAAAAGTGTTGCAAGTGAGCCTGAGCAGACCTTCAGCAGGCGCGTCGCTAAGCCATCCAAACCGGGTGAAGCATCACTGCGAAGTTTCATCAAATGCTGCTTAACTCGATCCACAGTAAATACCACCTATTGTAAAGATGTGTTGAGACGGTGACATTCAATAAGTGGTAAGTTGTCATCGACAGGTTCCCTAGTAAAAACCTGTGAAAATGCCAAAGGGAGCACATCAGCAGACTCCTCGTCGGTAGAGCATAGGGTTTGGTCGGGTTTTCGAAGCGAAGGTATAGACACTTTTGAAGACAATGAAGATCGTATATATTTATAAACTTTTTTGATACTGTCACCAGCAACAATTCTCTCCTCAAAGTTCTGCCTTATATTCTTAAGAGACAGTAGTAAGTTATTGGAAAAACTGCGATGAAGCTGAAAGTCGGTTTGAAGCCCCGTGTATCTGTATTTTCGCCAAAGACGTCGTTTATGTTTAATTTGTTGTAACATTGTATGACTTATCCAGGGTTTAAGGTTGTTTTTATAACTTTCACGAAAAAATGTGTTTTTTCGCGCAATTCGCTCCACATCGATGAGGGATCATTCAGATTCGTAAAAAATGTGTCCCAATGAATTTGAGATAATTCAGCATCAACTTTAGAATAGTCGGTTACAGCATATGTCACCACGTTTTTTTTGCTGGGGAGTAGTTGACTAAATTGAATATGGGCTGTTATAACCGCGTGATCAGATTTACCGATCGGGGAGCCGAGCTCCAGAGATGAAATCAACTGATCGTCGTTAGTGAGTAAAAGATCTAAAGTAGAAGGTTGGTTGTTAATTCTAAGTCTTGTAGGTTCTGTGATGAGCTGGGTGAGATTCGAATTAACTACAAGATTTTTAAACAAACTGTGAGAGTTTACAGCGTCAGATACCGAGGTTATAGGCCAGGAAATTTCTGGAAAATTGAAGTCTCCTGCAATAATAAGATTATCAAGAGATGACAGTTCCTCGAGTTTTTCAAAGAGAATGTTATCCTGGGCAAATTCTGTGTTAGGAGGACGATATGTGCATATAAGATTGAGAAAAAATTGATTTCTACTTACAGATAAGTGGATAATGTCTATTGCAGGTATGTCTAGTGACTTGATGTTGACATTAAACGTTGCAGTGATAACTTCGGACAAGTAGATGCATACACCTCCACCGACCCGGTCTTCTCTATCCTCGCGGTATATCGTGTATCCCTTAATTTGAACAATTGAGTCCGGAATTGATGGTTTGAGCCAGGATTCAGTAATAAGAATGATATGGGGTCTGATAAGTTGCACTATGCATGTGAATTCGTCAAATTTGGCTCAAAGTGAGTCTAGGTTCGTGTACAGAAGAAGCCAGTCGTTAAATCTTGCGGCAGGAAAATTACGGACGAAATTTCGTGATTTTAGGAGAGCCGTTTATATATTTTATAGTAAGATTGCGTTCGCTATTGTTTTTGCGAGTTTCTAGTTCGCTACGAAGTTCTTTCAATCGTAGTTGTTGAATGGGCGTCTTATCATCGATTATTGAAAATTTATCCGTGGTTCTGTTCTCCAGAAGTTTGGATCTGTTTCTAAGAATATTGCTAACGTGGTGCTCCGAAGCCATTACTACTTTGATCATTCGAGGAAAACGTTGATTCGGCTTGCCAACTCTGTAGAAAGAAATTTGCTCTTCTTGACAGCCAACGGTTTCCAAGACTAGCTTTACTTTGTTGGCGTCGCACATACAGGTATTTTCACGATCTACGCGGCCAAAATTATTTTAATGCTTAATTGGTATCTAAACACTGTAAATAAACAAAAAACAACTTTCTTTTTTTAGTTTTACTATTATATTTTCAAAAAAAATACAAAAACAAACAAACACAAATTATAACATAATAATTCTAAGTTTCTTGACTTTCTTCGTCATCTAAACACTGTAAATAAACAAAAAAACTATTTTTTTTCAGTTTTTACTATTATATTGAAAAAAAAAAAAAAATATATATATATATATATATATATATATATATATATATATATATATATATATATATATATTTTCAATATAATATTAAAAACTCTTTATATAAATATATGTATATATATATATATATAAACATAAAAAACAAAATAATTCTAACTTTCTTGACTTTCTTCGTCATTGTCGTTCGTGTCGTCGCTATCTGATGAATTCTTGGCTTTCTGTAAGGCAGTATAGCACGGAAAAAACTTCTTATTAGTCTTTCTTATAATTTCGTACTGTCCTTGTGTCAAATCGGCATCTACAAACATTTGCAAAGCTTGTATTGGTGTCAAGGAGGGCTGCCCTTTTCCTAATTTCAAATTATAAAATGCCTTTTTATATTTAGTTGCTCGTGTTGGAGAGATAGTAATATCTTTTAGGACATTTGATGCATCTTTTTTACCAGATTTTCCCAGTTCCACTTTCGCAGCATGTATTATCAAATCCTTTTCAAAATTAGAACGAAGTTCTTCAGTTTTTCGCCTCTTGCTCCTCTCACTTGCGTCTTCGAATGACTCGGATGGTCGCCCTGGCCGTTTTTGTATATGAACAACATGTATTTTAAAAGTACCTTCAAGCCAACACTGGTTGTTTTTTATAAATGTATCTTCCTTATAATAAGCTTTCGTCCACCTTTGTTTAATTTCTGATTTGAAATGGGCAAAATTACGTTTTAAATTAACAAATTGGTCTGTCACATGACAGATGATCATTTAGATATTTTAATTTGGCATCTAAATTAGGCAAATTTTCGTTTTTCATGAGGTCAAACAAGTATTTTCGGGTCACAATCCTTACTCCTGATGCACCCTGTGAACCTAAAACAAACATAAGCTGTGTTAAAAGTCGCAAAAAAATATTTTCAATTTCAGACGAAATTTCGATAAATAACTTTGATCCCTCAAAAATGTATCTAGCCGGACATATCCGCAAATGATTTTGATTTTATTTATAAGGAAAAGGATTAGATAATAACCTATATTAAAAATAATAGCCCGATCTACCCCGATACATGAACAAAAGCACTAGCAAATAAAAAAATATTGAAGAAAATCACAGTATGAAAACGGGTTTTTATTTTTTTTTTAAATTATGTAGCTTGATAGTTGATCGTAACTTTATTTATGTAATCTGTAAGTCTCTTACCTTGTCCATCAGAATCCATAACTTTCAATTCAGACGAAGAACTTGATAACATAAAAAATCACTTTGCAAGTTTAATGTTTCGAAAAGCGCCGCGCCGGCGCCGAGAAGGGATTCGTACTAGGTAACACGGTCAACTTCCGACTGACCCTACGAGCTACGGCTAGAAGGTAAATAAACATTGGATATTGTTCATGGGTTCATAATCTATTTGTGGAACTCGGTTAAGGAATGTTTTTGTTATTTTGACATTTTGGACTTTTGGCCGCGTAGATCGTGCAAATACCTGTGTGTGCGTCGTCATCTTTTCTCTGTTGTGAATCATCAGAAGAAGATTCGGGTACGCCTCTGACTAATACATTTTTAGCACGCGTCATGCGGTCCACTGCTTCATTAGCGATATTATCCGTAAATTCGGTAGAGTTGAATTTTTCGACTTGAGAAAACTTATCATTTAACTCAGTCAGTTTACTATCAAAAGCGTTAATTTGCTGGTGGATTTCGTTTTTAAAATTCATTAGGAAATCCTTAATCTCGGAAATGTTGACAAAATTTGAATTGCAAGAATTGCAAAGGATGCACAAGCCGCGTATTTTCTGCCGGGTGACGCGGTCCTCCGCAGAGACGTCAGTGCAGGCCATGTGTATGTGTCGCTTACAACCATCGCACTGAAGCATACGGTCAGCTGTGGCCACTGGTTTCAGGCAATTCGAACAAACAGGTGTGTTTGGCATGGTCAATTTTTTTGTTTTGTTTTAATTGATAATTACTTTCCGGGAATGAATGATTGAAAATTTGAAATAACTAAGTAAATATCTCAAGAGCAACAATGAGAACCCTATAAACTGATATAAAATTACTAATTTTAAATAATTACATAAACATTTTAAAACCAATCTTATAAGGTTGACTAAGAAACAAAAATAATTAACAAATAATTCTAATGTAGAAACTTTTGTTCGAAATTAAAAACTTTCAAATAAAGCACCATTACACATATTTCCTATTAGCTGGGCACCAAGTTACTCATAACTGTATTCAGCAATTATTTATCTAACTATTCTTTCAACATACCTACACCTGCTGCAGCTAAATAAGGAGGGTAAGGTTCAGGAAATACCAGTCCTCCAATGTCAATTAAAATGACCCTACACTTCTTCATTCTCACTTGCCCACTACTATATGAACACATATCGCTCTGAAATACAAATTGAATAGTTAAACTTTGTAAAATTTAGTGAGCAGTACGTTACCTTTTTATCTGTATTTTGCCTGTTTTTGTTGGAGTTGAGATTTAAATTCAGCTATATTATTTTTTAATCTATCTATTTCTATGTCTCTGCTAGTAGTAGGGATATTCATTTAACATCGATGCATCGAATCCATTCGATGTTTACATTACGATGCATCGGATTGATTCGATGTTTTGACGAAGAATTTATCTATTCGATGCATCGAGTATTTTTTATAAAAACATCGAATAGTTTTTTTCACCATTTGTTCCAGGAAGTTCAGCCAAACCAAAAAAATAATCATTCCAAACATTTCTGCAAAGTCTTCCTAGACATCATTTGTGTTGAGTTGTATTTAATATTTGCTTTTATCTACGAGCAATTTTGGGCGACTGAAATTAAGATCGTAGCGCCTGAACTTTATTTTTTGTGAAATGGAATTTTTCCAATAAATATTATTTATTGTAATAAAACAATTCAATCAATTTGTAATTTTTTTTTACTCACAAAGCTATATTTTACTGATACAATACTAAAATTTAAAGAAAAACAAAAAAGTACTCGATGTTGAAAAAACATCGATGTTTTCAAACGATGCATCGGAAAACATCGATGCAAGGATCCGATGTTTTACAACGAGTAGAAACAGCGATGTTTTTTCTGAATGAATATCCCTAGCTAGTAGCCATTTTTCATTGAAAAAAAATTATAAGTAAATATAAAATGATCAACCTGAAATTTGAATAAGACTTCAGAGCAGTGTTGCCAACTATAAAATTTCAGAATTCTCAAATCGTAACCTGAAAATTCACTAGATTTCACCAAATTTGAGATTCAAAATACATCATTAAAAATGGATCTGATGAACATAAGGTCACGGACACATGTCTTGTTATGGATGATCAGTTGGTATCTTACGAGTTCATGTAGTAGGTGTATATTACACTAAAAGAGTAGCTTGTTGGCAAGCGCTTGCAAGCTCCAACCGGCGTGAGAAAAGTCTACATTGTATCAAGTGCGTTCACAGATAAAGCCTGTCCCGGCTAGCCAGCGCTTGCTACAAGTTCTGACAAGCACGCAAGAACGTTTTGTACCTGTTTTTCGGCTCTTTTTGACCGAACCAGTCAGTGACAAACAACTGAGCAGTATGGATGTCGATGAACTGATATCTCAAGTCTTTAGAAAAGGGTCTATTTGGGACAAACGCCTCAAACTACATGAATATGAAGGATCTCAAGATCATGGAAATGAAGACTTCTCAGGACTTGCCCGGTTGCTAAATTTAAAATAACAAAAAGAATTGAAACACCCTGTATAGTTGTAAGATATATTCTATAAATAAATGTTATGATAAGTATTTATTACAAAAATCAAAGACACTATGCACTCACCTTAAACAAATAACTAGTCGTTCTTCGGCATGGATAGGTTACTTATGCCAATTTCCCCAAAACTTGACTAAAACGCTTTCAATTTTCTTGAGGATGTAACTAAACGTGGTTAACTCCATTCTCATATAAATTATTCGCACCTTTGGCTGCATTTTCTATGATATTTTTGGGTAAATTCATTTCCATTATTTCTATAAGACTACACAAAGAAAGCAGCAATGACATTCACTGAATAGGATGACAAAAAATATTCACAAACGTCAAAATATCAACAAATGACATGCCTACTATGAGAAGGAAAATGGATAGGAGCAATGAAACGATTTTAAAATCGCTTTTTCATAATAATATACATTTTTTCGTGAAAAATAAAATCTTGTATGCACCGCGTGCGTTACTAGATCCTTATGCCCATCGGGCAACATTCTTTCCTCGGGCCGAATGTTTCCCTCCGGGCGTAAGGATCTGTATAACGCACTTGGTACATAAATAACTATTATTCCGGGAAATAAAGATTCTGTTCCGCGTGGCGGTGGATCAGCGTTATAAAATGACGTGCAACGAGCTTCACAATGCAATAAATTTTTGTTTTATTCATTACTTTCCACTTTAGACTCTTCTATTCCGTATTTCTGTAGTCAATTAATTTAATTTTGGTTTATAGTTGAAAATAAACTTGCTTCAATTGTTTTTATCAATCAACATAGTTTCGAAAATAGTTCTCAATATTAAGTTTAATGTTAACCCACTTGTGGGTTTCTGTATGTAAAGGTTTATAATTTTTGTCGAATTTGTTTATTAAGAGCAACACTTGAATAATCATGTCGATAAAAAAGGGGGCATTTGTTTTTTCGTGTTTTTTAATAACACTGATTTTTCTATTGAAACTTTTCATAAATTCAAATCAAAAATGACTCGCTTGATCATAAATGAATGCATGAAGGTGCAGTATTTTATTGCATTTTATTTACGAATACTGTTGAACTTATCAAGGTTATAAAAATGCAGGATGGTTTCACAATGGCATAATAAAAAAAATCTGGACTGTAACTGTGCAGGAAACAAAACAACAATAATTTCAATAAAAGTGTGAATTTATTGAAATTACATAAGCGCGATTACCACAGTAATTAGCTAAAATTGCTAGTATAGATCCATGGATAGGATAAAGGTACATTAGGCTGAATAACAGATGCAAAGGTTGTACGCAATTAACTCATATAAAGTACTAACGATTGGCAGTGTTTCTGTTCTTCGTTCAAATTCTGATTCTGATGGAGCTGTCTAGTTGGCCTGGACAAGCCGATCATTCTTCAACGAAAATAGAAAGTTATTCAAAATCAGCTAAGCACTGGCGAATCCTAAACGAAGTTTTGGGGAATTTCTCATGGAATGGTTTCAAAAATTCTTCTAACATGACAGACACCAGAAGTTAAATGTTTTTCTAACCAAACCTGCCATACACAGAAGCAGCAAAGAACTCAAGAATACCACACTTAATCCATACACATACACCCAAGTCATTCGTTAGGTCGACGACCGGCACAACATCGCAGCTACCATCTACGACGACCGCCGCGCCAGTCGTCCTACCATACACTCGCATGTCACTTGGCATACCAAGGACAACACCATCCCTCACATGCGGTTCCTGCAGCACGGTAACCATAACATTCTCACTCCTCATTCTCACCCCTAAATCATACATTACTACAGTTGAACGCTGACAATTCAGCTGCAGTACCCTAATATGTCTTTCAGCAGCCATACCTATCATGCACCCTCTGCCACGCTCTCACATACTCCGGACAACGCTCGCTATTCGTAGCGTGTGCCCCTTCTAATCCCTTATCCACACATACTCTACACTTTTCCTTACCCTTACACTCGTTCCTCTTATGCCCGTCCTCACCACATTTATCACACACAATCACTTTAACCTTACATTCCCTAGCCATATGGCCCACTCGTTGGCACCGATAGCACCTGTTCACAACATCCACTTCTCTCATTCTGCACGAATCCCAGTTCACAAACATTCTTCCCTCACGCACAAGAAGAGCACGCATCTTCTCCGGTACCTCCAAGATTACGTTGCCCCTCTCACTCGTTCTCCCACTTCTTTTTATTACCCGCACTTCCCTAACACACTCATCCTCAGTCATAATCCCAGACACATTTCGAACACACAACTGCCTGACAATGTCGCCATCAGTCAAGGCAAACGGTACGTCGAACACAAGCACTCTACAGCCTCTCTTCTTTGGCCTTTTCACACTCATACCCAAACTCTTAAACTTCTGACACTTCATCAACATATCTCTCTCTCTCTCACTCCTTGTCTCAATTACGATACCACCCTCTTTTCTGCACTTTCTCACCGCAGTCACACGAACGTCCATGGCCGGTCTAACCTCACTCACTACCCTCTTACGCACTTCGTCACTCTTACTCTTCCCGCTATCATCTCTGACCACTAGAGCTTTGGGGCCTCGCTCCAGCGGCCTGATCCGACAACCCAGGATTGACCATCAGCACGACTTCACTCACTCCAGGCTTAGAAACAATCGTTCTCGATTCTGCACTAACCTCACTTACAGCAACTCGCACAGCGCCAGACATTAACTTCTTTTCCAACTTGCACATCTCACTCAGAATTCCCTTTAACCTAGCCACCTCACGTACCAAATCCATAACCAAATTCATAAAACAACCACATTCTCACACTGTGCCATACCGTCAAGTATGACACTACACGCACTCTTAGAGATTCTATTCTCTTCCTTACACACAAACTTCCTCAGATCTGCGTTCACACCTCTCATTTTCTCAATAGGATCCTCATCACAAGAATCCTCGCTATCACACACACACACACTATTATCATCAATCACTCTCGAAACACCAGACGCCTGGCCCCTATCTTTCTCCATAACACTGGCACTGCGCGTGCGTCGCCTGTCCCGGACAGCAGCAGCCACAAGATGCTCCTCATTACCCCGCAACCCCCTCTCCATGCTTCAACGCCCCAAGTACCACAAACTGAGATATAAAACTTATATATCTCAGCTGCGCATGCGCAGTCGACAAAAGTGGCGCAACCCACACCAAAACTCAGCCAAAGGCACAAGAAATCTGGCACACAAAATTGTAAATATAGTCACAACACCGATAAAATAAGGCCCCTCCCCTAATGGGGAGGACGAAAGAGCATTAAGCCGAGAAAAATAACAAAAATAGTGAAAGATAAAATAAAATAAAATTGGCTAAAATTTAAACAAATTGAAACAGACTCACCCGGTATACTTTGGAACTTAAATTAAATTTAAATTCCAGCGAAGTTCAGTGGACAGGTAACGACACGTAAGCACCGTTCTTATCGCCAATATACGATATCACCGACTGAACGAGCGTATAAGTCACACTTTAGTTATATAACTCGCAATATCTCGAAAGCAATTATTCACGTCTTCACACTACGACGTTCAGAACGAAAATGAGTAGGTAGGGACAGCTCAGCAGTAGAATTAACTGATACATGAGTTAATAACTCTTCATCAGTATTATTGTACAAGGTCATCATTGCCTTCTCGCCATCTGTCACTTACTCATCTCACGCTCTTTGGAGCATAGAGCTGAAGCGACAGACAGCTGCATAAAGAAATCACCGCTAGGGGATAGGGCTGGACGCAGGGTAGTCCGGTGTTGGCTCGACAAAGAAAGAGAAATGTATAAACTTCAAGTGACTGAAAGAATGAAAATGAACTGTGATAGAAAAAATGAAACTGTGAGTGAAAAAGAAACTGAGGATGAGAATGAAACAGTGAAAGTAAATGAAGTTGTGGAAGAAAAAGAAACTGTAAAGGAAAATAGATCTATGGGAGCAGGGAGACACGTCTCTGTTGCGAATGAGCTTTAAGTATTGTAGAGGAAATTATGTTCAAAGAGTGCACCTTTTCAGGTTCGTTGATGAGAGTAGTGAGTCCTGCAGCCAGTGGAAACTCATCAAAAAAGGTGAACATAGCTCGTAGATGATCGTATAGAGGGCAGTGAAACAGGATGTGGGAGCTTGTCTGGGAATCGCCACATGGACACAGGGGTGTATCTGGGAGACCAAGACGATGTAGCTGGTAACTGAATGAGCCATGACCGGAAATGAAAGATTTAAGCGCGAACTTAGGGCGGAACCAAGGGCTGAGTCCAGCGAAGTCAACCCTCGGAATCCAACAGTAAGTATTGCGCCCCGAGAGATCCGCGTCCCACCCACTCTGCCACTTCTCCATGAGACATAAGGTAGTCTCTGTGAAGCCTGATCAGAGCTGTCCTCGCGGGATCGGCAAGAGGAGTGGGAGGCACGGCGACGTCGCCAAAATGAAACTTCAGACCACGGGAAAGGTGGTAACAGCCAGCCCGGTAGACGCCGTATAGATCCGCAGGGATCTGGCCAGAGATCACTTGCAGAGCTGAGTTTGAGACGGTACGACAAGCATGGAAGATAAGTAGAAGAAAGCGTCGCTTGGCCGAAATGAAAATTCGCCTGAAATGAGTAACGAAGAACAGTAAGACAAAATTGGCAAGCAAATTGCCTTGTAGTATATGAACAACGATTGACGTGATGTACCGCCCATAGCTCCCCGTAGACGTGCCAGCTTCCCGGCAATAGCCGAGAGCTTATCGCGTGTAGCCCTCATGTGGGGCAAAAATGTAAGACCAGAATCGAGAACTATGACGAGATATTTGACGCTAGAGGACCAGCGGAGCGAAAAATCACCCAATCGGACGAGAGGTGGGCGAGCTGGGTCTAGTAGACCCTTCAAAAGCACAGCTGAGGTTTTATTAGCCGAAAAATTAATTTTGTTGTTCTGAAGCCACTGAATCACGGTCTCAAGTTTAGATAAGATCAATGCCTCGAGCGCCCGTCGACTATCAGCGGACACTAGGATAGTAAGGTCGTCCGCGTACGCCACAGCGGCCCCGGGAGAAAGAGAAAGAACCTGCAGGAGCTCGTCGAACACCATATTCCACAGAAAAGGCCCCAAGATAGATCCCTGCGGACAGCCCCTAGATATGCCACGGCGAAAGGTGTTTGATCCCTGAGAGAACGTAAAGCTTCTATCGGAAAGGCAGTTGTCGAGAAGATGTACTAGAGAGGGAGAAATGCCGGCCAGAAGACAACGCCGGATGACGCTGGACCACCACAGCCGATCGAAGGCCCCCTCTACATCGACGAAAATAGCGGCAACATATTTGTTTGGGGAGTCGACGCAAAAGGAGGTCACTCGGCGAATTCCGTCTTCAGTGGATCTGCCCTCGCGAAAACCGAACTGGTCATCGTACTGCAGGCCCGATGCATAATATTGCGCACTCAGTCGGGAAGTCGCTCGAAAAGTTTGCCCATCTCAGGGAGAAGAAAGATGGGTCTATACGAGGAAGGATTCTCAGCTGGTCGGTCCCCAAACTTAAGCAAAAGAATGACAATGGCCTCCTTCCATACAGATAAAAAAACTATGAGTTGCGAGGCATTGATTGAACATCAGCATCAAAAGGTCAGGGGCTAGCCCCCAAGATCTTCTGACAATATCGCCATTAAGAGAGTCAGCCCCCGGGGATCCCCGCATTCGTGTGCGGCTGATGGCGTCGGAAAGCTCAAGATGTGTGAACGAAGAAGACCGTTCTGCTACAAGTCGAGTCAAAGAAGAATAAACATTGGCGCGATTTTGCCTTTGATCCGGAGTATCTTGCGTGGGGTCATCATGGGGCATAAGCCGAGAGAAAATGTTGTGGAATCGGACCAGGTTCGCGTGAGCCGTCTGGTTTTCTGATAGAGGATGGCAGGGGTGCAGGACACATCCGATCCGTGCTGATTTTGTAAGAAAGGCCCCAGTAATTAGTCCTCATTTTAGACCGTGAGCTAGCGCACATGAATTTGGAGTCATAGATAAATGTCTGGCATTTAGAGGTATGAAAAGTGTGATTCAGTTGATGAAAATAAGGCTGGTTTGAAGGGCCGACGCGTGTTCGAAAATTTGGAAAATTAATTTCCTTTTGCATAAATAAATTCATTTTTCACTGATCTCAAAGTGTCTGGCATTTGAATCAGAAATAGACATCAATAAGTAACTCCCAATTTTCAAATGCCAGACGGTTTCAAATAGTCGAAAGGGTGATTCATAGGGGTGAAGTTGCAGAACGAAAAATAAAAATTCATCGTTTTCTTTTTGTCTGGCAATCGAAACAATGAAAATTATCGTCATGAAAATGATGAAAAAAAATTGCCAGACGGTTTCCAGTGTTCGGACTCGAGTTTCTCTGTGGAAAATTATGTGAAAATTTTTTACATTTTTCAATGATCTTAATGTACAAAATAAGAGGGCCATTGTGTTTGCGGTATCATAAAATGTTATTAATTTTTCAACGCCAGACAAATTGGCCGGTTCGAAAATTTATAAATCTATAAAAAAGTTGTTAAATAATTCATAAAAATTTCAGTGATTTATTTTTGTCTGGCATTCTGTATTTGAATTAGAAATAAGCCTAAAAACACAATTTATGAATGCCAGACAAGTTGAGCTGTTCGAAAACGTATAAATAATTAATTAAATAATTAATATTAAAAATTAAAATAAAAAATTTTTTTTTTTAATTTAAGCGATTCAGTTTTGTCTGGCATTTTGCATTTGGATTGAAAACATATTTTTATACCTTAGATTGAAATGCCAGACTAATTGGGTTGTTCGAAAATTAATAAAAAATTGAATTGAATATTGGTAAAAAAAATAATGAAAAATTTCAGTATTTTTTTTTGTTCAATCTAATTTCTCTTTTCTTTTCGAATTTTTCCTTAAATTATGAGCTATTGCTACTCGAGATACTATTTTTGTCCTAAAGTTTCCCGAATTTGATGCTGTCAATGGAAGTAATTTGCCAATGAAATCTGAGAATTAAGAAAAATCTCTTTAAATTTAAAAAATTCACATTTTAAATCATATTCGAGTTAAGAAATATAATGACAGGAGAATATTTTTCGAAACATGAATTTTAAATAACTAAAATGTGCTTTTTAAAATTAACAAATAATTGAAAATACACTCACAACTTAAATTGAAATTGTCATTTCACTATTATCTTTTTATTTATATTTGTTGTTTTTTATTTCAGGCTTTTATTTTTCCTCCCATATTCTGACTATCTTGCACTTGCACATTATATTCATTGCTTATTATACTTCTACACGTTTTTGTTTAAATTTTTTGAACGAAGAACACAATTATTCAAAAATCATAAAATTATGTAATTTCATCATTTATTCTTGAAACAGGTCAAATAAATACATAACGGTGTAATGGAGTGTTCCCAGAATTTCATGATAACTAAATTTTGTTTCTTCGATATTTTGGTCTGGGAATAAGATATCGAGATACGATTTTCACTATCCTTTTTTGGTGTCATAACAGTACATTTATGTGGAAAAAAAGTCAGGTCATTGCATTTAATTTTTCAGAGAAATTGGAAATTTTTTGTTAGTATATCAAAAAACGCGCTCTAGAGGTATCACTAAAAACTTGACATATCAGGGATATGATAAGTTTGAGAAAACAATAAATGTTTGTCCCAACGAGACCAACTTTGTTAAAATCCGTTCAGTCATTCAGAAGATGTTTATTTAAAAAAGCATCGATTCACTCCCCACCACTTCATTTCAATAGATACGTCAAAAAGTGTCGAACGAAAATTACTCGAATGAAGCTCAACTTGAAAACGCATATATTTTTGTGATACGTTTACGAGGAGTATTTCAGAGAAAAATCACTTTAAAAGTTTTAGATGGCGGTTACGCTCCCTGGCGGCCATCTTGGAAACCTGAAAATAATTTCTAGGATTTTCTGTTGGCCACTTTCGTTATAATATTTTTTACCGCAAGTCTCTACGACGACGAATAGTTTACAAGATACAGCACTTTGCATTCTTATCTGGCCACCCGGTACATAACAATATAAAATAGATCGACATTGCAACGCAAAACTATTCACTCAGGATTCACTAGATTTATTAAAAACTTTTATTCATGTATTTTTTCATTTTATAAATTTTTAGGTTGGAAATAGTAAGTAGTAAGTACGTTTTCCGAGTACTAACAGCTTATAATATAGGGGAAAAGGCGAAAATAAATGAGAAATTAGATTTTTTCAAAACTTTTTTTATTCATTTATATACTTTCGAACAGCCCAACTTATCTGATATATTTAATTTAAGTTTGAAAGTTTATTTTTTTTCGAGAAACAAGTCGCCAGACGAAAAAAGCACTGAAATTTTCAAAAATTTGTCACAATTATTTAATTTGTTTTTATTTTTTAATTTTCGAACAACCCAACCAGGCTGGCATTTCAAGCAAGGTAATAATATACTACTCCATAAAAAATTGTAAATGACGGACATAAATAAATGGTGTATTAGACAAAAAAAGGAAATTTTTCATTATTTTTTGCTATCTTTTCAATTAATTCATACATTTTCGAACAGCTCAACTTGTCTGGCATTTGTATATTGTGTTTGTAGTTGTATTTCTAATTGAAATACAAATTGCCAGACAAAATAAATCAATGAAATTTCAATTTTTTTTTTACGAATTTTCTTTCGTCTGGCACCATTTTTCCATTTGCCAATTTGTCTGGCAATTTTTTTGTGACGGGAAATGTGTGTATCAACTTCAAGTATTCAAAATACCAGACGAATAGTGATCACTGAAAAATGTAAAAAATTTTCACATAATTTTCCACAGAGAAACTCGAGTCCGAACACTGGAAACCGTCTGGCAATTTTTTTTCATCATTTTCATGACGATAATTTTCATTGTTTCGATTGCCAGACAAAAAGAAAACGATGAATTTTTATTTTTCGTTCTGCAACTTCACCCCTATGAATCACCCTTTCGACTATTTGAAACCGTCTGGCATTTGAAAATTGGGAGTTACTTATTGATGTCTATTTCTGATTCAAATGCCAGACACTTTGAGATCAGTGAAAAATGAATTTATTTATGCAAAAGGAAATTAATTTTCCAAATTTTCGAACACGGGTCGGCCCTTCAAACCAGCCTTATTTTCATCAACTGAATCACACTTTTCATACCTCTAAATGCCAGACATTTATCGATGACTCCAAATTCATGTGCGCTAGCTCACGGTCTATTTCGGACTGCACGAATAGACTCCAACACTCCGCCTTGGCTTCCCTTATTTGTGCAATGTACAAGTTCTTGGCTCTACAATAATTTTGATTATACTGATTAACCAACTCATCACGCAGCCAATGAGTTCGCGAGCGTTGAAAGCGTCTGCGTAGGCGATTCAGGTCTGCTTTGAATGCAGCCAGTAGCGGAAACCACCAGGATAAGTTGATTGTTGACCCCGAAGAAACCGGTATGGAGCCCAAAGCGGCGGAGTATACCGCAGATGCGAACCTCCGCACAAGGAGCAGAAGCGATGCCGGATCAGGTGCGTGTGGCCTAACAGAAAACAGCGAGCGCTGCAGAAAAACGTCAAAAAGTTCCCAGTCGGCACGTGCAGTACAAAAACGAATACGCTCAGGATCCAGTCGGCTCAGACGAACAGGATGATTGGGATTAATCTGAAGAGAAAGATGGAAGGTAATTGGCCTGTGGTCACCTGCTAGTCAGTCATCTCGCACGCGCCAATCAGACACATAAGGAGACGCAGATGGGGTAGAGAGAGTCATGAATCGACTCTCCATTGACGGTCCAGAAGGTCGAAGGTTGATTAGGAACGTTCTCGATAATGAGACCGTTCTGTGCGATAAATTCCTCGACCTCCACACCTCTGAGGTCCAGGGCATCGGAGAACCACATAGGGGACTTGGCGTTGGAGTTCAGGCACAGGATTGTTCTGCTTCCTGGAATAGTTGAGAGAATGTGGTCAAGGCGAGTGGTAAAGACGGATGGTTTTGTGTTGAATTGAAAGTTGAAGGAAATCGAGTGACGTGTCATAGTTAGTACAGTGATGTGCTCATCACACAAATCTGCCTGCACAAAGACATTTAGGCATTGCGAAAATATCACCACTACGGACATAGATTGGTTTCCCTGGCGCCCGACCACACGAGTCCGAAGACCAAGACCCTTAATGGTACTGAACATGTGATACGGCTCCTAAATTAAGGATAGGGCAATTGAACAAGATTGGGAGATCCGTATCATGTCTGAGCAAACCGCGGCCGAACGTTGGACTTTCACCTGGAGAACCTTAATCTCACGAGTAGTCGACATCTCTCTTGTATTTGTCAAGATGCGCTACATGTACCGGACACTCCCTGCTATCTGTCTGGTGCGACACGTCATCCTTCTTAGACGCTTTGCAGTTATGGCACGCTGGAGGACTACTCTTGTTGGGACAGTCATTGAAAGCGTGCCCCGACTCAGAGCAGAAGCCGCAAATGAGCTCCCTTCGGCAAGATGCAGAGGAGTGACCGAACATATGGCACATGTAGCATCTCATAATACTGTAGTGGTCGTAAACGCGGTGCGATCCGAGGTCGGTAGGTAGGGACAGAAGTCCAGTGAGATTTACGTGACATACCTGCACAGAGTGCTAATTGCCACGGCCCCGCACAGGGCGCGGGAATGAGATACGCTCAATCAGCGCATGGAGCCAAGGCTTCACTACCAGTTATTGCGTCAGCTCACAAGACCTAGCACCTCACTGGTTGGAGGGAGGCACTATCTAACCTCTACCAACTCTGCAGGTTGGTTCCCGAGGCCGCAACTCACACGTCGGATTTTCACACCCTAGCCTAGCATGCAGGCTTTCAACCACTACCACCACGAGTCCTACATCAATTGGGGTGGGCAGAAGGATTTCACCTCCGCGGGCTCTACTATCCATCTCTCCCCAATCATTCTTAACGCTCCAACCAACAACAAACATGCTATGGTCAGCCAGCTAAGGTACGTGGGTTCGCCATACCCAACAGCTCCTACCGGAATCAAAGCGTTTGGATGCCGCTTCCACCCCTACCCCTCCACCAGGAGTGAAAGCCCCATCTATACGGATCTTTGACCAGCGGTGACTGCCCTGCCGCACACACCACACATACTACACAACATCCATTATTCTTACACGCCTTCTCTCGAAGATAATTCCAGAGAAGTCACACATCAAATCATACCTCCTTACATCCGCAATCAACTCACTCAGATTCCTCTCGTTCCTCATACCATTCTCACCAAATACTGTCACTCTTACCTCCTCATATTCTACACAGTCAAACAACATATGCTCCCAGCTCTCCACAGAAACACCTGTCACTCTCACTCAGGCCACGGACGAACAAATACTCATTCATACTCCCATGACCCGTCAGAAGGTATCCCAGATGCAGAGGCGGGTCAAACCATTCATTCTCACCAGCAAAGGTCACCCTCGGGATGAACCCATAGGTGACCTTGCCAGTACCACTTTCATTCCAACGATTCTGCCATTCCTCCTCTAACATCCCTCTCAATCTTTCCATACAGACCCGCCTTCCTTCTCTAACATCCCCAGCATTCACCCTATCAAACTGACACACATCCATACCGGCTCTCAGCTTGTAACGGACGGCACATTCCACAGCCAGCAGGTCCCAGGGCAAAACTCCCATAATGACCAGCATGGCCTCCGTGGAAACCGTCCGACATACTCTCACATACGCATACATAGCAGCTCTCTGACATCTACCAAGCATTCTACGAGCAAAGTCATATCTCAGACATCCATACCATACACAAGCACAATACATAACACATGACTCAATCATACCTCTGAAAATCACTCTCACTGTCTTCTTACGAAGCCCCCATTCTTTCCTTAACACTCTACACAAACATCCCATCACTCTTACAATCTTACCTCTCAAATCATCAAAATGCAAACCAAAATACTTCACATCACGAACTCTTCTTAACATTTTACCATTCACTCTTACATTGGGCGGCCTGTTCCCAGACAGAGACCCCTTCAGCAACATACACACAGTCTTACTCTCCGAAACACTCACTCCAGCTCTGACAGCCCACTCACTCACCAGATTCATACAAGCCGTCCCCTCGGTTTCGAGAGCGAGTCGGCTGTTCCCTCTCACCAAGAGCAGCAGGTCGTCCGCGTACGCCACGATCTCGCAACCATGACGCCGAAGACTGACCAGCAGCTCATTCACACACATATTCCACAGGACCGGGCCCGAAATGGAGCCCTGCGGGCAGCCTCTCTCAACCACCTTACACACACTACCATTCACACCTCTGACACATGCCCTTCTATTATTGAAATAGCTCGCCCACAGAACCATTTCACCACATCCGTGCCCGGCCAACCCACTCATAACCTCCATCCATTTCAAGTAATCAAACGCCCCCTTAAAATCTACAAAAACACCCAATACATACTTATCAACACTCACGTCCACAATGCTCAGAACCTTCATCCAAGCATCCTCCGTGGACCTGCCCTTCCGGAAACCACACTGACACCATCACCTTGCCCATCACAGACATGAGACAGATCGGTCGATACGAGCTCGGGTCCGACCTGACCATGTCCTGAGACTTCAGCAAGATGACCACATCTGCTCTTTTCTATGCCGCAGGAAACACCCTTTCTCTCACACAAGCATTATACGAACATTCCATATATTCGGGTACCACACTCCAAACAGATCGAACCATTTCCGTGCAAATGCCATCAAAACCAGGTGCTTTTCCACACTTCAGTCTTCCCACAGCCTCGCCTATCTCATCTGCACTAAAATCATCTGTCACCATTTCTAACCATTCCCTACTATACTCATACACCCTTTCCTCCACTGGGAAGAACTGATCCATCAACACCCTAACACTGTCACTCCAGGTCTGCGTCTCTCTACCATCCATCTTCATTCCACACACATCATTCCTCACTCCCTTCTTCATACAGAACCTGTAAACCTCACCCCAGGGGTTGTCATTCCCTTTTTCCCATACAAACTTCTTCCAATTATCTTCCTTACATGCTCTCATCTCACTCTTATACAATTTCACTAACCGGAGATATTCACCCTTGGCCGGGGCCACACTCTCATTCCTTTTCCTAACTCTCTGATAACGTTCACGTGCCTTTCTCACTTCCCTCTTTCTAGCCTCCAACTCATTACTCCACCATTACGCCTCTTATTCGACTTCCGCTTTAACACTATGTTGTTAGCTTCAGTCACCCAGTCATTCAACCTGCCAGCCATCTGCTCAGCAGATAGGCTGGCGAAGTTATCCACACCATACTCTCCGATTATCCTTCCAAGCACCTCACCATACCATTCCCAATCAACATGTCTCACACTCCATCTGTTCACAGGTTCCGCAGAAGCAACAACATCCTCAACTCCAAGTTCGATCAGTATCACGTTGTGGTCACTAACTCCCCAATCATTCTTAACGCTCCAACCAACAACAAACATACTCATAGCCTTTCCATCAAAGTAACATCTATATCAGCCTCACCCATAGGACCACTAAACGTAAACCAATCACTCGGTTCATTACACACACGCAGTCCTTGCTCATTCACCATCTCTTCCAAAAGCACCCCTTTCTCAACCTTATCACCAAACAAATTTTCCCCCTTATTATACCACAAGGGAGAAACCGCATTCGCATCAAGACCAAAGATGACCGGCCTTATTGCGGCCATCTCCAACACACCCTGCATGTAACCCAGAATTGGCACAATACGCACACCAAATCTACAATACACAGAAACAACAAAGAAATCAAGAACACCACACTTAATCCATACACATACACCCAAGTCATTCGTTAGGTCGACGACCGGCACAACATCGCAGCTGCCATCTACGACGACCGCCGCGCTCGCCGACCCACCATACACTCGCATGTCACTTGGCATACCACAGACAACACCATCCCTCACATTCGGCTCCTGCAGCATGGCAACCGTAACATTCTCACTCCTCACCCCTAAATCATACTTTACTGCAGCTGAACGCTGACAGTTCAGCTGCAGCACACTAATGCGTCTTTCAGCGGCCATACCTATCATGCACCCTCTGCCACGCTCTCACATACTCCGGACAACGCTCACTATTTGTAGCGTGTGCCCCTTCCAATTCCTTCTCCACACATACTCTACACTTTTCCTTACCTTTACACTCGTTCCTCTTATGCCCGTCCTCACCACATTTACCACACACAATCACTTTAGCCTTACATTCCCTAGCCATATGGCCCACTCTTTGGCATCGATAGCACCTGTCAACAACTTCCACCTCTCTCACTCAACATGAATCCCAATTCACAAACATTCTTCCCTCCGAAACAGAAGGGCACGCACCTTCTCCGGCACCTCCAAGATCAGGTTACACTTCTCACTCGTTCTACCATTCCTTCTTATAACACGCACTTCCTTAACGCACTCAGACTCAGTCATAATCCCAGACACGTTTCGAACGTACATCTGCTTAACAATGTCGCCATCAGTCAAGACAGTTGGTACGTCGAACACAAGCACTCTACATCCTCTCTTCTTAGGCCGTTCCACACTCATACTCATCCTCTTTAACTTGTCACACTTCATTAGTATATCTCGCTTCCTCCCACTCCTAGTCTCAATGACAATAACACCCTCTTTCCTACACTTTCTCACAGCTGACACACGAACGTCCGTGGCCGATCCAACCTCATTAACTACTCTCTTCCTCACATCATCACTCTTGCACTTCCCACTTTCATCCCTGACCACTACGGCATAGCTTACAGGCTTCGCTCCAGCGGCCTGCTCAGACACTCCAGGATCAGCAATCTGTACTGCTCCCCGCACACTAGGCTTCATCAAACTCATTCTCGACTCAGTAGTCAACTCACCCATACTAACGCAACCATGACGCCGCAGTTGACCAGCAGCTCATTCACACACATGTTCCACAAGACCGGGCCCGAGATGGAGCCCTGCGGGCAACCCCTCTCAACCACATTGCACGCACTATCAATCACTCCTCTAACACACGCCTTTCTATCCACAAAATAGCTCGCCCACAGATACATCTCACAACAACCATGCCCGACCAACTCATTCATAATCTCCATCCATTTCAAATAGTCAAACGCTCCCTTAAAATCAACAAAAATACCCAACACATACTTATCAACACTAGCGTCCACAATGCTCAGAACCTTCATCCAAGCATCCTCCGTGGACCTACACTTCCTAAACCCATACTGACACTCAGACATACCCGTCAACCTACTCTCCAGTCTATTCACCATCATGCGCTCCATCACCTTGCCCATCACAGGCAGGAGACAAATCGATACGAGCTCGGGTCCGACCAGACCCAGTCCCGAGACTTCAACAAGATGACCACATCCGCTCTCTTCCATTCCGCAGGAAACACCCTTTCTCTCACACAAGCATTATACAAGCAGGCCAGGTGCTTTCCCACCCTTCAGCCTTTCCACAGCCTCGCCGATCTCATCTGCACTAAATTCATCCATCTCTACATCCAACCATTCACGCCTGTACTCATACTCCCTCTCCTCCACTGAGAAGAACTGATCCATCAGCACCCTGACACTTTCACACCAGGTCTGCGTCTCTCTACCATTCATCTTCATACCACACACATTATTCCTTACTCCCTTCTTCATACAGAACCTGTAAACTTCACCCCAGGGGTTGTCGTTTCCCTTTTCCCATACAAACTTCCTCCAATTATTCTCCTTGCATACTCTCATCTCACTCTTATACACTTTCACTAACCGGAGATAATCACCTTTGGCCACTGCCACATTCTCATTCCTCTTTCTAACTCTCTGAAAACGTTCACGCGCCTTTCTCACCTCCCTCTTTCTCGCTTCCAACTCATTACTCCACCATGCATTCTTACGCCTTTTACTCGACTTCCGCTTCAACACTAAGTTGTTTGCTTCAGTCATCCATTCATTCAACCTTCCAGCCATCTGCTCAGCATTCAGGCCGGCAAAGTTATTCATACCATACTTTCCAATTATTGTGCCAAGCACGTCACCATACCAATCCCAAGCAGCATTTCTCACACTCCATCTGCTTACAGGTTTCGCAGTTACACCAACATCCACACCTCCAAGCTCAATCAGTATCACGTTATGGTCACTGACATCAATATCAGACTCACCCATGGGACCACTAAACCTAAACCACTCGCTCGGTTCATTACACACACGCAGACCTTGCTCATTCACCAACTCTTCCAAAAGCACCCCTCTCTCAGCCCTATCACCAGTCAAATTTTCCCCCTTACTATACCATAAGGGGGAAACCGCATTTACATCCAGTCCAACGATGACTGGCCTTATTCCAGCCATCTCCAACATACCCTGTATGTATCCCAGAAACGGCAGAATACTCTCACCAAGCCTACAATACACAGACACAGCAAAGAACTCAAGAGTACCACACTTAATCCATACACATACACCCAAGTCATTCGTTAGGTCGACGACCGGCACAACGTCGCAGCTGCCATCTACGACGACCGCCGACCCGCCATACACTCGCATGTCACTTGGCATACCAAGAACAACACCATCCCTCACATACGGTTTCTGCAGCATGGCAACCGTAACATTCTCACTCCTCATTCTCACACCTAAATCATACATTACTGCAGCCGAACGCTGATAGTTCAGCTGCAGCACACTAATGTGTCTTTCAGCAGCCATTCCTATCATGCACCCTCTGCCATGCTCTCACATACTCCGGACAACGCTCGCTATTTGTAGCGTGTGCCCCTTCCAATCCTTTCTCCACACATACTCTACACTTTTCCTTACCCTTACATTCATTCCTCTTATGCCCGTCCTCACCACATTTACTACACACAATCACCTTAGCCTTGCAATCCCTAGCCATATGACCCACCCTTTGGCACCGATAGCACCTGTCCACAACATCCACCTCTCTCACGCTACATGAATCCCAATTCACAAACATTCTTCCCTCGCGCAACAGAAGGGCACGCACCTTCTCCGGTACCTCCAAGATCACGTTACCCTTCTCACTCGTTCTACCATTCCTTCTTATAACACGCACTTCCTTAACGCACTCAGCCTCATTCATAATCCCAGGCACATTTCGAACGTACATCTGCTTAACAATGTCGCCATCAGTCAAGACAGTTGGTACGTCGAACACAAGCACTCTACTTCCTCTCTTCTTAGGCCGTTCAACACTCATACCCATCCTCTTAAACTTGTCACACTTCATTAGCAAATCTCGCTCCCTCTCACTCCTAGTCTCGATGACAATACCTCCTTCTTTCCTACACTTTCTCACGGCTGAAACACGAACGTCCGTGGCCGGTCCGACCTCACTTACTACTCTCTTCCTCACATCCTCACTCTTGTACTTCCCACTTTCATCCCTGACCAGGGTTGGGCGACGTCGAGAATGTCATGTCGACAATTGATTGTTGACGCGTCAACTATGGTGCCGATGTCGACTTACTAAGTGACGTCGTCAACGTCGACAATGTTGACAGCTGCTTTAGCACAAAACCTATAGCTACATTGAAGTAAAATGTCATTTTAATTAACTTTAAAATAAACATTTAATAAAATAAAGAGATAAATATTTACAGCTAAGCAGATAAAATAAAATATTTCTTAGTCTTTCATGTCACTGGGAAAATTGAACGCTGAATCAGGATCGAAACTTTCTTCAGCAATATCACTCTGTGACATTACTGAGCGATTATTCTCAAGTTGCGAGAAAATGAAGGAATTTTGAGTAACTTGAGAGCCAAGCTGCCTAAGCCAAAGACTGGGCACTCCATCTGGGCTATCCACCAAAATACTAAAGGCTTGATTACTTTTTTGTCGAAATACGCCTGAAAAAATATCACTTGTTAATATCACGAGGAGGTTTAAGAAGGACTACCGATTATTACTGATATACTATATTTTAACAATTTTAATATATCTCTAATAGACCTACATATAGTTTCAAATACGTATACATTATACACCATACCTGATCTAGTGTTATATTTATCCCGTTCTTCTATGCCCTTGTTGTCGAGAAGTTTCCACCGCTTGTGACTTCCACAGGATAGACGAAAAGGGACTAAAAATATTCATAGAAATAACAGAGCATAAACCCTTTAAATCTGCGACCGACATTGTTGACATTGTCGACGTTTATTACATAGTCGACGTATTGTCGACGTGTCGAGGTCAACAATAAAAGTCGACGCGTCGACGCCCAACTCTGTCCCTGACCACTAGAGCATAGCTTATAGGCCTTGCTCCAGCGGCCTGCTCAGGCACTCCAGGATCAGCAATCTGTACTGCTCCCTGCACACCCGGCTTATCACACTCATTCTCGACTCAGTCATACCAACTCGCACAGCTCCAGACATTATCTTCTGTTCCCATTTATTCTTCTCACTCAAAATACCCTTTAATCTAGCCACCTCTCGCGCTAGATCGACGACCACATTCTCACACTGTGCCATACCGCCAAGTATGACACTGCAAGCACTCTTCGAGATTCTATTCTCCTCCTTACATACAAACTTCCTCAAGTCCGCATTCATACCTCTCACTTTCTCAATAGGATCCTCTTCACAAGAATCCTCGCTGTCACACACACTCATGTCATCACTCATTCTCACATTCACTTTAGAAACACTTGACGCCTGTCCCCTATCTTCGTCCATTACGCTGGCACTGCGCGTACGACGCATGTCCCGGACAGTAGCAGCCAAGGGAAGCTCCTCCTTGCCTCGCAATTCCCTCTCCATGCTACAACCACCGAAAACCACAAACTGAGATGCAAACTTTATATCTCAGCTGCGCGACCCACACACACACACAAACACACACACAAATGCCACAACACCACCAAATAAGGCACAAGGCACACAGAAAGTCAACTTCAACAAACAGTCAACAAATGGCCAACCGGCCAGCCAGGACCGATTCCCCCGACGGGGAGGACGAAAGGCACGACGCCGTCAAAAATAGTCAACAACTAAAATTGGCCAAAATTAAAGCTAAAACAAATTGGAACAAACTCACCCAGTATCCCAAACGGCGTTAACCACACGAAGTTCCACTCTCCACAACCGGAATACTTTGGAAATTGAACTAAATTCTAATCTAAATCCAATTCCAGCGAAATACAATGCACACGTAACACTAGAAAACAACGTTTTTATCATCAATATTCGATATCGCCGACCGAACGTAAACAAAACACGCCACGTAACGCGTAGTAGTCACACTTTAGTTATATAACTCGCAATATCTCGAAGCAATAATTCACGTCTTCACTCTACGAGGTTCAGAACGAGAATGAAAGGTAGGTAGGGACATTAAATCCAGTGAGATTTACGTGACATACCTGCACAGAGTGCTTATTGCCACGGCCCCCAAGGGCGCGGGATTGAGATACGCTCAATCAGCGCATGAAGCCGAAGCTCCACTACCAGTAACTGCGTCGGCTCACAAGACCTAGCACCTCACTGGTTGGAGGGAGGCACTATCCAACCTCTACCAACTCTGCAGGTTGGTTCCCGAGTTGAGGCCGCAACTCACACGTCGGGTTTTCACACCCTAGCCTAGCATGCAGGCTTTCAACCACTGCCACCACGAGTCCTACGCCAATTTGGGGTGGGCAGAGGAATTGCACCTCCGCGGGCTCTCCCCCCCGTGGTACCAGCTATAGCGTCGCTGGTTGGACATGCTCCGGGAACGCATTCCCTTCCATTACGAGATCTTGTGAAACTCGGCAATGGTCAGCCAGCTAAGGTACGTGGGTTCGCCACACCCAACAGCTCCTACTGGAATCGAAGTGGCGCCCCCACTCCCCCGCCACTAGGAGTGAAAGGCCCACCCACACGCATCTTTGACCAGCGGTGACTGCCTTGCGGCACACACCACACATACTACTCAACATCCATCAATCTTACACGCCTTCTCTGGAAAATGATTCCAGAGAACTCACACATCAGATCATATATCCTTACGTCCGCAATCAACTCACTCAGGTGCAACTCATTCCTCAGCCCAATCTCACCGAACACAATACCTCTTGCCTCCTCATACTCTGCACAGTCAAACAACAGATGCTCCCAACTCTCAACCTCACCACAGAAACACCTATCACTCTCACTAAGGCCACGGACGAACAAATACCCATTCATACTTCCATGACCCGTCAACAGGTACCCCAGATGAAGAGGCGGGTCAAACCATTCATTATTACCAGCAAAGGTCACCCTCGGGATGAACCTATGGGTAACCCTGCCAGCACCACTTTCATTCCATCTATTCTGCCATTCCTCCACTAACATTGCTCTCAACCTTTCCATACAGACCCGCCTTCCCTCCCTGACATCACCGGCATTCACTCTATCTGACTGACACACATCCATACCAACTCTTAACTTGTACCGGACGGCCCATTCCACCGCCAGAAGGTCCCAGGGGAGGACCCCCCCGATAACCTGCATGGCTTCCGTGGAAACCGTCCTACATACTCTCACACACGCGTACAAAGCAACCCTCTGACATCTGCCAAGCATTCTGCGAGCATAGTCATACCTCAGACATCCATACCATACACAAGCACAATACATTACACACGTCTCAATCATACCCTTGAATATCACACTTACTGTCTTCTTCCGAAGCCCCCATTCTTTTCTTAGCACTCTACACAGGCATCCCATCACTCTTACAATCTTACCTCTCAAATCCACAAGATGCATACCAAACCTCATTCTCTCCTGAACTCTCACTCCCAAATACTTGACGTCGCGAACACTCCTTATCATTTTGTCATTAACTCTTACATTGGGTGGCCTGTTCCCAGACAGAGACCCCTTCAGCAACATGCAGACTGTCTTGCACTCCGAAACACTCACTCCGGCCTTGACTGCCCACTCACTCACTAGATTCATACAAGCCGTTCCCTCGGTTTCGAGAGTGATACGGCTATTTCCTTTCACCAATAGCAACAGGTCGTCCGCGTACGCCACAATCTCGCAACCATGACGCCGCAGACTGGCCAGCAGCTCATTCACACACAAGTTCCACAAGACCGGGCCCGAGATGGAGCCCTGCGGGCAACCCCTCTCAACCACCTTGCACACACTATCATTCACTCCTCTAACCTACGCCTTTCTATCCGCAAAATAGCTAGCCCATAGAGACATCTCACGACAACCATGACCGGCCAACTCATTCATAATCTCCATCCATTTCAAATAGTCAAACGCTCCCTTGAAATCAACAAAAATACCCAACACATACTTATCAACACTAGCGTCCACAATGCTCAGAACCTTCATCCAAGCATCCTCCGTGGACCTACCCTTCCTAAACCCAAACTGGCACTCAGACATACCCGTCAACCTACTCTCCAGTCTATTCACCATCATGCGCTCCATCACCTTGCCCATCACAGGCAGGAGACAAATCGGCCGATACGAGCTCGGATTCGACCTGACCCTGTCCCGAGACTTCAACAAGATGACCACATCCGCTCTCTTCCATTCCGCAGGAAACACCCTTTCTCTCACACAAGCATTATACAAGCATACCATACACTCAGGTAACACACTCCAAAGACATCGCACCATCTCTGTGCAAATGCCATCAACGCCAGGTGCTTTCCCACCCTTCAGCCTTCCCACAGCCTCGCCGATCTCATCTGCACTAAATTCATCCATCTCTACATTCAACCATTCACGCCTGTACTCATACTCCCTCTCCTCCACTGGGAAGAACTGATCCATCAGCACCCTGACACTTTCACACCAGGTCTGCGTCACTCTACCATTCATCTTCATACCACACACATCATTTCTTACACCCTTCTTCATACAGAACCTGTAAACATCACCCCAGGGGTTGTCATTTCCCTTTTCCCATACAAACTTCCTCCAATTATTCTCCTTGCATACTCTCATCTCACTCTTGTACACTTTCACTAACCGGAGATAATCAGCTTTGGCCACGGACACATTCTCATTCCTCTTTCTAACTCTCTGAAAACGTTCACGCGCCTTTCTCACCTCCCTCTTTCTCGCTTCCAACTCATTACTCCACCATGCATTCTTAATCCTTTTACTCGACTTCCGCTTCAACACTAAGTTGTTTGCTTCAGTCATCCATTCATTCAACCTGCCAGCCATCTGCTCAGCATTAAGGCCGGCAAAGTTATTCATACCATACTCTCCAATTATTGTGCCAAGCACGTCACCATACCAATGCCAATCAGCATTTCTTACACTCCATCTGCTTACAGGTTCCGCAGCTACACCAACATCCACATCTCCAAGCTCAATCAGTATCACATTGTGGTCACTGACACCCCACTCATTCTTAACGCTCCATCCAACCACAAACATGCTCATAGCCTCATTCATCAAGGTTACATCTATATCAGACTCACCCATGGGACCACTAAACGTAAACCACTCACTCGGTTCATTACACACACGCAGACCTTGCTCATTCACCAACTCTTCCAAAAGCACCCCTCTCTCAGCCCTATCACCAGTCAAATTTTCCCCCTTACTATACCATAAGGGGGAAACCGCATTTGCATCAAGACCAAAGATGACTGGCCTTCTTCCAGCCATCTCCAACACATCCTGTATGTATCCCAGAAAGGGCAGAATACTCTCACCAAACCTACAATACACAGACACAACAAAGAACTCAAGAGTACCACACTTAATCCACACACATACACCCAAGTCATTCATTAGGTCGACGACCGGCACAACGTCGCAGCTGCCATCTACGACGACCGCCGCGCCCGCCGACCCACCATACACTCGCATGTCACCTGGTATACCAAGGACAACACCATCCCTCACATACGGTTCCTGCAGCATGGCAACCGTAACATTCTCGCTCCTCATTCTCACACCTAAATCATGCATTACTGCAGCAGAACGCTGACAGTTCAGCTGCAGCACACCAATGTATCCTTCAGCAGCCATTCCTATCATGCACCCTCTGCCATGCTCTCACATACTCCGGACAACGCTCACTATTTGTAGCGTGTGCCCCTTCCAATCCTTTCTCCACACATACTCTACACTTTTCCTTACCCTTACATTCATTCCTCTTGTGTCCGTCCTCACCACATTTACTACACACAATCACCTTAGCCTTGCATTCCCTAGCCATATGACCCACTCTTTGGCATCTATAACACCTGTCCACAGCATCCACCTCTCTCACTCTACACGAATCCCAATTTACAAACATTCTACCCTCACGCAACAGAAGGGCACGCACCTTCTCCGGCACCTCCAGAATCACGTTACCCTTCTCACTCGCTCTACCATTCCTTCTTAAGACACGCACTTCCTTAACGCACTCAGCCTCATTCATAATCCCAGACACATTCCTTACGTACAACTGCTTAACAATGTCGCCATCAGTCAAGACAGTTGGCACGTCGAACACAAGCACTCTACTTCCTCTCTTTTTCGGCCGTTCAACACTCATACCCATCCTCTTAAACTTGTCACACTTCATTAGCAAATCTCGCTCCCTCTCACTCCTAGTCTCGATGACAATACCGCCTTCTTTCCTACACTTTCTCACGGCTGACACACGAACGTCCGTGGCCGGACCGACCTCACTCACTACTCTTTTCCTCACATCCTCACTCTTGTACTTCCCACTTTCATCCCTGACCACTAGAGCATAGCTTATAGGCCTTGCTCCAGCGGCATGCTCAGACACTCCAGAATCAGCAATCTGTACTGCTCCCTGCACACCCGGCTTCGTCACACTCATTCTCGACTCAGTCATACCAACTCGCACAGCTCCAGACATTAACTTCTGTTCCCATTTATTCTTCTCATTTAATATACCCTTTAATCTAGCCACCTCTCGCGCTAGATCGACGACCACATTCTCACACTGTGCCATACCGCCAAGTATGACACTGCAAGCACTCTTCGAGATTCTATTCTCCTCCTTACATACAAACTTTCTCAAGTCCGCATTTATACATCTCACTTTCTCAATAGGATCCTCTACACAAGAATCCTCGCTGTCACACTCACTCATGTTATCACTCATTCTCACATTCACTTTAGAAACACATGACGCCCGTCCCCTGTCTTCGTCCATTACGCTGGCACTGCGCGAACGACGCCTGTCCCGGACAGTAGCAGCCAAGGGAAGCTCCTCCTTGCCTCGTAATTCCCTCTCGTAGGTAGGGACAGTGAGAATCTCGTTAATCTAGTTAACCGCATCACTAATTAGAGGACGAGGCAGTTGCTTCTTTCAATCCAATTCCGTCCGTATCCGCCGGATACTCCTAACCCTTCTCAGTAGGTCGACAAAGATTTCATTTATGATCAGCTGGTATATGTTGTGATTAGGTATATGAGGGGATGAGTGGACAGACTAACACCTGAGGTAGATTCACGACCTCACTTGTTCTGATAGGTTGCATCCATTTCCGTTTTTGTTACTCAGAATCTGGCTGCTACCGATTCGTAGAGGAGCTAGAAAAATATTCTGAAGCTACCTTAGATCTTTCTAGAATCTCTATCGTGAGCCTTCCCACCTGGTTCGTATACTGCAGTACAGAAATATATTATCGAGAGAATCATGTTGCCAGATTAAATTCACTGGCGCTTTCGATGTACGGTCCAAAAATGTCTGCGTAGGGTCTAGAGTTGAAATTACACCAAATAGTAATGTTCGCTACATAATACATTCTGGATCACATAACTCCTTCGAAAACTACGGCTAGAAAACCAATTTGGCAACAAGTAGAAGTTATTTGACAGAAAGTAATTTCAGTTTGGAAATCAAAAAAAATTATTTGCAAATAGTAAGTCAGCAGAATCAATTTTGCTGGTTCTTCTGCTACGATTGATGTAGATTTTGTCATTGTCAATCACCTACTTATTGAAACAGAATATTTATGAAATGCTTGCTTTTTCTTTGATGTATTTGTCAATTTGATATCAATTAACTATAAAAGATTTTCAGATTTTTAAAATAATAATGCAACTAGTAGGCAAACAAAGTTGTATGACAGATACTGAATGGGATCCAATATCTAATTGGGTTATGAAAGTTGAACCCGAACTTTTGAAGAATGAAAAAATGATTGGTAAGTAGGATAAAATAAATATCCTGTCTAATGTAGAACCAGCAACATCTGTGCCAGATCAAGTTAATATCTCAATGGAGAATTTATGAACATTGTTGACAATTTATTCTTCATCCACACGAATTTTAAATGCTTGAATGCTACCTATATTCTCTTCACAGAAATAAGTGCTTGAATGTTACGGATAAGCAGTGTCGAATTAAAATTCTGTCTTTTATTATAGTTCCGCCAATATCTGAGGCATATCAGACTGAATGAAAGTCAGAACTCAAGCCTAAGATTCCAATAAAGGCGACGAATTTTTTCAAGTGGAAACAAAAAAGTTACCATTTCTGAAATTAGTTTTGTCCAGGTAATTTCAATCCGTATGAATAAGTATGCATAAGGAACAACGTTCATGAATTCTTTTCACAGGAGAAAAAAAAACTTCTTTTCGGATATCGCTAGCTGTCGAAGATTTGAATGACCACGATGATGTTATTGAACTTAAGGAAAAACAAACAACAGATATTTCAACGCCTTTAATATATTTATACCACCTTCGAAGGTTTTTCAAGTGCTTAAACCGGACAGTTTACATGATATTGTCGATGATTGTTTCACTATTTCCGTCGAATTTTATCCTGAAATCATGGAAAACCATAATATCGCGAGTGAGGAACATAATAAATATATTGAGCCTGAGGCATATATTACCAGAATAGTTCTTGGGTGTTTTGTGATGTACAGCTATTTCTTATAATATGTTTCCTATGATATCATGTTTTAGGAACCAACGATACACAATCTGCCAGGAATTTCCGCAGCATACTTGGAGGCTATGAATGCACTAAATAACTCAAATATACATATTCATATTCCAGAGGTAAGATAAATCACTATCTAATAATTACTCTGAGGAACATTCGCTACATATCTTCATTTTATCTTGTGCGTTTTCCCCACACTATTCAGCTGTATGTAATGAATCAGATCGAAACAATGTTGTATCTTATAATAAGATCTTTCCAACCATCACTCAATTAATCTTCTATTGAAACATTCCTTCTGATTCTCTTCTTCTTGGAACTATATTAAAATTCATATAAGAACTGAAGTTATGATTGGCACGTTATTTTCAGTAATTAATATTGAAATTCACAATATCGACAAGGTACGACAAATGATCTAGAATTCTTGGAATCATGCCTTCTAAGAATATCTCAAAAGACATCTTTTTCACCATTTTGATAGTTTTTTTCATTGAAAATGGAACGGTTTCTGAATAATTTTATGCTCTGATTTTTTGAACTGTGAATTTTAACTTAACTTGGAAACTTTTTTCAGGAGAAAGTTAAAAAAACAAAAGTCAAACATCATAAGAATAAAACTTTTTGTCCATATTGCGATCAGGATATGTCTTATTTCTCTAGATAACTCATCATAGCGGATAATTGAAAGTATAAGCCATACTGCAGTTATTCCTGCTCGTGGCTTCCTTGGATCGACCGGTGACCTGAGCAGGATGATGAAGCAGAGTGCCACCATCATAAATCGCTTTCATCTCCACAACCTCCTTAACATCTTCCTAGGTTCATGTTTTATATTTTCGCTTCAAGTACGCCTTTTTGAAGAACTTCTCAATATATTCGATGTAAGCACTTCGTGGAATAAACAAAAAACTACAAATCTTCTTCGTGTTCCGCTCAAAATTAAAATCAATGCAGTTTTGTGAATACGTATAGATGCCAGGATGTGTGTTACCGTATTCAATTTCGATAATGAACTTTGATCGACGAAGTACATGTCTTCACTTCACACTTCAGTATATACGTTCGCATTGATTGTGGGTAGACCGAGTGGAAATAGAAAATAGACAAAATTCAGTCCTTTTGATGTACTGTGCGGGAGCGTTTAGCCCTTCCTCTCCCGAATCAATTTTTGAAAAGTTTTTTTCATTTTTTATTTGTAATTTGTCTAATTATGCCATATCATTACCCAACGTAGCTGATAATTATGATTAACTTGTTTCATCAATTATTGAAAACAAGTTGTGACTCCATAGAGTAATTCAAAGAAAAGTAAAAAATACTGTATAGATGTAAAATATATGTTAGAAAATAATTATTATTTCATTTCATTCTCACATGTTTTGAAATGTAGTGAAGTAGTTTCGGTCCTTCGTAACACACAAATATATTTCACAATTCTCACAGACCTTCCTGGTGTAAGGTTCACATTGACGACATCTCATTTTTGGCTCAATATGAGCAGGCTAATGTACTATTCCATTATATCTAATGTCATCTATTGGCTTAGAAACGAAAGAACGTTTTTCATATGGCTGAATTGGTGGCGTTGCCTCTCTGGACGGAGCTCGTAGACGTTTTACTTTTATATTTCGACATTCAAGCAAGGCCCTACCAATTTCGCTTCGGAAAACTATAAGCTTCTTAAAATTCGAAATATTTTCAATCTTGCAATGACGCCAATAGAGCAACCAGGCATTTACTATGGAAATGTTCATCAAGTGAAACGTATAACGAAACTAACATATCGTTGAGGTCCACCCCAACTATATTTGTATTCTATGATTTCTATTAGTTCAGGTTTTGTTATTTGGATATACGCTTTGTCTGTTTATTACCATTTTTTTCACCATTTCAGTTGGCTCAACGCCCTCATATGCTGAAATCATTGTTACAGATTTATTATCAAACCATGTCATTGCTACTATATTATTTAGCGTATCTGTGCGGTCAAGTGATCCCTTTCCATCTTTTTTCAGAACTTTGTCAACTTTTGGTTCATAGACTTTCGGTCTGTTTCGCCTTGCTGTCCAAATTTAATCTATCTCAATATTTCTCGAAGTCGTCAACAATTTATACCACGTAAAAAAGTTATCTGTGTATGTCTTGAAGTTTTCATTTTTTGATAGATTCGTGGCAAGTTTTACAACAATATCTCCAGTGAAGCACAGTGTTGATATTTCAGCTAAACTGTGTCTTTTTCAATATAAATATCAAATTCAATTTTGATGTACTGTTTAAGTGAGCTATGACCTTTGAAACGGATCAAAATTTCATCAATAGAATTGTGTTATTCAGGTTCGACTTTCTTATATAATTTTCTTCGACATCAATGAAGGGGCGCACTTTGAAAAGCTTATAATAATCGGGTTGATCACGTGATTTCATATTAGTATTATGATTTATGTGTAAAGTGGATCGAAACTTTTCGAATCTATTTCTTGACATTACGTCTGCAATCGGAGAGCGTCGCGTTTCTTGAGCCCTATACATTCCATAGCTAGGCATTAAGATATGTTATCTGGTTCTGAAAATAACACAATGCAATCTGAATTAACCTGACCAATATCACGCTTTCTCCATTTTGGTGTAAAATCCTGATCATTTTCAGTAGAAATAATATTGCTTACAGTATTTCATCACTTTCAAAATCGGATTCTTCCTGTTGAATTTCTTTGGATACATTACCATCGAACAATATCAGATTCTCATCTGTTTCATCGTTATCTTGTAGACTATCTAATATTTCATCATCTAAGAATTCTTCATCGTCGGCTATATATACATCTAAATAATCTCCTTCGAGTGCAAGTTATAATAAAATCAATGTAGAAAAATCAAACTATATGGGTTTTTCATAAACTGTTATATTTTTTGAAAAGTAACGCAACTTTATGCAATTTCTGGTTTCACCGGAAGCTGCAAAAGCGAACTTTTCTAATTGTTACTCTTACAACGATTCTCAAGTGTCCTGGTGAAATTCTTAGCAGCCCACACTTTGCCCTCTAGTTCATGTCGTGAGGTAGGAGGTACATCATTTACCTTGTTCTTAATAGTTCCTCATAAAAAAAATTTAGAGGCGTAAGGTCGGGCGACCTGAAAGATTTTTCAAAAGGGAATAAAGAAAATTATAAATTGAAAACAACTCTATTTCACCTCGCCCGCCACCTAACTGAACTCATATTTCATATAGATATTCCGTAACAGCTCTCAGGTTGTGCGGAGAGGCACCATCCTGTTGATAATATAATCCAACTCGATTTATCAGTGGAACTTCGTCCAAGAAATGCTCAATTTCCTGCGCTAGGAAACTTAAATATCTAGCCCCTGTCAGGACACAGTCAAAAATTATAGGGCCTAAAATTCTGTCCCCCAAATTTCCAACCATACAATTGAAACCAAAACGTTCTCGGAATTTTCCTTCCTCCATCAAATGTTAATTTGCATCGGGCCAACATCGCTTATTATTGCTGTTGAAATGTCCCAAATTAGTGAAACGGCTTTCGCCAGTATACAGAATTTTATATGGAAATGTGTCATCCTCCAAATATTTTCCAAGGAACCATTTCCCATCAACCAAGGAATGCAATATTCAAGCCTCTCTGCATTATCGTTTTGGTACAGATACTGGTGTAGTTGATATTTAAATGAATGATATTTATGTTTGTATCATTTGTGGACTTTTATTTAATAGGCGAAATTTGGCTCGAGTAAAATGAAAACAAAAATAACTTGAAGTAAAAAGTTGAAGTTGAACTGAGTAAAAATTATAATAAAAAAAAATTTAAGAGAAGAAAGAACTCTACAGGCGAGACTAACCCAGAATGGGTGACTGGAGGTGGTCAGAAAGGGAAGCCTTAACTGCTCCAAAACTGGTGTCCTTGTATGAGTCTTTTCTTGCAGGTATCATAATCGAATCCGGTACCGGATCAAGCACAAAATATGAATAGAGGAAACGAAAGTAGCACGTTCTCACAAGTGAAGTAAAAGAGTAGTATTCAGTAATAAGTCTAAATGTAGCACAAGTCATAAACTGTCTAGTAGCATGAAACAAAGTAGAATTAATCAGTAGTACCTAAGTAATATATAGCAAAATCATAAAATTATGAACTGCCTAGTCACTTGGAACAAAGTTATATCTTAAGTAGAAAGTAAGAATAATTAGAACGATGATATAATTATGAACTGTTGTAGTATCTTGAATAATTGTCGATTCACAAGTGCGTCTCCCCGTCTTCAGTCGGACCATATTGAAACAGGTGGCTACAATAAGGAATGAAAACACTAAAGGTATATACGGGGAGATGTAAAGGAAAATAACAGAATAATCTCACGAGTAGAGTTGGTTAGTGAAGAAAAGTAGTATAAATAATAACTGAAATGAATGAAAGAAAAGAAAATTTAAAGTATTGTGCCTTCCACTGAAACATTTCATATTGTGTAAGTAAGGTTGCAACAAGTATTGTTCGAAGTTGAAAGTAATTTGAAGAGTAATGATTGTAAGTAGAAAAATATAATTATTCTAGAATTATAAGGAAAAATAGTAGAGTAACAATGGCAAAACGGAACAATGTTTCTTCAAAATGTAGCTGCAGAAGACTTCGAAATGTCACAGTGTCTTGCGATCCCTCTGAGTGACGCATTCATATTTACTTGAACGTATGTCAGAACATCTATTTCTTTCTCGTCGTTCACAACAAGTTAATGGTTTCCATCGATATCAGGCTCATTTTGAATTTTGCGGGCCAGTTCTGAAAAATAGTGCTGGGTCGGGTGACGCCGATCAGGATATTTCTGTGCGTAGAGACGTACAGCATCGGCTGAATTTTGCTTACACTCTCCAAAAACTAAAAACATATCAACTTCTTCAGTTCTTGTATAAATATTGTTATTTTCTATGATTTTCAAACAATGAGGTACACAATAACTACATAATTGACTTTGTAGAAGATATGTAAAAAAAATATATCGACACGTCAAATTTTACCGCATCAATTGATGATTTTGTTTCAGATATATTGGTCACAGGCTACTCGGTGATTTCAAATCTCATTTAAATATCAATAGGATTCTACATTTAATTTTAAGTTTTCTGTCAACCTAATACCTAGAGTTCTTCATCAGATTTATATATTACCGTTCGACGGCTAATAATTATATTTTCAAGTGAAAAACTCACCTGGAAGAGGATTAAGAGCTCTTTAAAAAAAAAAAAAACTTGTGGCGTCTTTTCAAAAGAAATATGGCGCCGTCCTTTCCACGAACTTTATTTCCAACAACCGAATTCATGTAAAACTATGAAGATTCACGCGGTCGCATATTCTAATGCTACTTCAAACTTACCTTATTCGACCCTTTCTAACACTCGACGGCCTCGTTCACCGTCCTAAGACGTAGATTTGTGGGCGTGGCTTCGGACTTATTTTTATCTCTTTTAATCTCAATAATATTCTAAACTTAAAGAAAGTTCTGAGGTTGTGAGATTTCAGGTTTTTATCGAAAGTTTTCTTTCAACCTATTACCTAGAGTGCGGAATCAAATTAATCGTAATAAAATGATCTTTTCTTCAACCCGACGAGCCACCATGAAAAAAAATAGTAATGAAAGTTTTAAAATCGAACGTCGAATTGCTGGAACATTTAGATCGAAAACAGTAAATTTGGATTCGAACAAACATTTTAAGACCGAAATTTGTTATTTGAACACATCCATAGCCCTCTAGAATGAAAATTTATTTCGAAAAAAAAATTAAAAAATACGGTTACAAAAAGTGACAAATGATACATGATTATATTCTAGATGCCATATGGAGACAAAAAACTGAAAATATACCTGGTGTCCCACTTAAAAATCGAAAGTTTATGTCACTTTCAGTAAAACGGGAAGTTGCATGAAGTTGAGTTAGGTACTTGTCAAAAATGCAGTTTTGTGCATTAAACAGATCCCCTAAATTTCATTTCATTATCTAAGAAAATTCATAGGGGTACCCGATATAGTAATTGATTCTTATATTTAAAAATCTTAAATTAGCAATTACGAGATTACGAAATGAAAAAGATTTCAAAAAAGAGTAAAAAAAGTAATGTTGACGCCATAAGACCTTCATCTAACTCTTATTTTTGTTTGTTTTGTTGTCTTATCTGAATGTAATGACCACTACATAGAAAAATGACTCATTAGATGTAACAAATTGCTTTATGATGATATCTTATAAATTTAACTTATTCACGTTGCAAGTTTTACCGCCAAACAAGCAATCATTCAAAATTGAAACTGCTTGTGGGGTCTGTTCTGCTATCTATTAATGTAAAAAATATTATCACGTGCAATAAACAGAACTCTACAAGTAATGTTGGTTGAAATTCGTTATCTTCGAATAGTCACAAGTTTATACAGGGCGTTCCAACGAAAACTTGATCCCCCCTGTAAGTCAGAAACGGACGTGTGATCGAAAATTTCAGAGAACACGTCAATATTTATTTCAAGGGGGACTAATTCTGATATGAAAATCATACCGGAAACTTCACCCTCTAGCGGTCAGCAACTACCGCCATATTCTTTTCAATGGCATGGTAGGTCGAGTGATACATTATTTGGAAGGTCTTTCGTCCCTCTATTACCTCTGTGATTTTTTTCGAAATTGGTTCATTCGTTTTTGAGAAATTAAATGTTGAACGTTTTATTTAAGAAAAACAGAAAATTCGCTGTGGTTTATTTTATTGGGGAAATCAATAGTAAATAGTATCAATGGAAAAAAATCAACGGATAAATTGTTTAAAATGACCTCTACTTACTTCCGTACAATAATACAGTCTACTTTCGAGAGCGTTCCTTACATTATTCAAGATGTCCGGAGTCGGCAATCGGCATTCATGAACAAGTCTCCGTCGCAGCTCTTCTAGATTAGTAGGCTTAGTAGAGTAAACTTTCGATTCCAGGTGTCCCCACAGAAAGAAGTCCATCGGTGTGAGATCAGGTGATCTAGCTGGCCACTCCACTGGACGCCTTCTGCCGATCCAACGCATTGGAAAACGTTCGTCCAAAAACTGTCTCACCCGAACATCGAAATTTGAGGATGCACCATCCTAAACAGCTTCATCGTTTTCTCTTCCATTATCGTTTGTACTTTTTGGTGGCAGTGCGAGCACACATCCCCCGGTCCAGGTCACTAGCGGTGTTAATCATTGTTGCATCAGTCCTGTACATGAAGGAACTACCACCAAAGAAAAACAGACCGTCCGAAAGAGAAGCGGTCGTCATAATGAAAAGCAGGCCATAACATAAAAAAGAAGAGAATGAGAAAGAGCAAAACAGCGAGTGGAACATGTTATTGGACGCATAGAAAAATTCAGACTTCTTATCATAGTTCTACCTTCAAATATGCGTACTATCATGTCACAAATTATATTTGTCTGGTACCTTGCTTGGTCAACTTTCAAACACCTATAGTCTCGACGAATTGAATTAAGACCAATGTGTTGTAGGAGATGAAAAAACTGAGTCAAAATAATTGAAACATATATTAAAATTTCAAAACATATAATATTTGTAATGCTACAATATACTGATATGTATATACATTTACTTTTGTAATATCTTCCTTCAAATGCAATACAAATATATTAGTATACGTTTTTTGTTATGAATATTTTTTGTGATGAATTAAGAAATAATAAATGTTGCGAACAGTAGATTTGAAAATTATTCATGAAATATATTTCACTTAGATGACTCAAAAGACATCCAACGGCGGGAAGTTCTAATTCAAAAATACTCTGGAGCCAAAATATTTCGATGAAACGCACTAACATGCTTCAGTACAGGTTCAATGAAATTGCCATCATAGTGAATTTTGTCAACATGGAAACTTTGGACTCCAAAAAACAAAGTCACACCACAATCTCTTAATTATTGCCATTTGAGTTTGTATTTGATAGTAATATGGGTGACTTCGTTTCAATTTCATAGAAGTTCGACTTATGAGAGTACAACAAAATGAAGTACGCTAGAAGATGTAAATCAGTCGGATTATACTTTTCCAAAATTTCTGGGCGCTTTATTTCTAACACTCCGGTTGTATTTTCCAATGGATCCGAAAATAAGCTATCTGGCGATGCGCCCAATCCTGGATACTTAGAATTCACCCACAAGCCAGTACTCTTCACTTCGTAAGAAAATCCTTTCGAAGTAAAATCCTCATATTTTCGATGCGCAATATTAAATATTGCGAACGAATGTCCAGCGAATAAAAATTTTTTATTCGCTGGACATTCGTTCGTTTTATCAGTCTTGAATAGTTCAATTTTAGAAGCTGTAATTGATATTTTCCGGTATTGCCACCATTTATCATCATTACTTTGACCTCCTAAAGTTTTATCTACAGGTCCAATTCTACTATTGCACACATTAGTCATTAGACGATAAGCTAAAGTGTTTAAATGGCTTTTTCTTGGTTTTTCTAATACATAATTCTCGTATTGCGGCTGTAGTAACAATTGCCACATTTGAGGAGCTTTTCGACAAGCGTATATCAATTGTTAATCTGTTAAAAAATTATTTATTTTTGATTCGTATTTAATGAACTATTCCTTTCTGATCAGAAATTACATATTTGAATTTATCTAATTAATAATGTTATGTATTGCCTAAATATTGATGGCTTAATGAATTATTTACTTACGTAAGTATAACTTATGTTAACTAAAATATATTTTCAATTATTACAAACGAATTGACATTATTAATAAGAATGAAATTGTAGATATCAATTTCTTTCTTTATGTTTCTAGATAGTAAAGAAATGTCATTGTCGAACATCCCAATCAGCTCACTGTTTTTCCTTTTTTGCGGACGCCCATGACATTTAAGCCACCTTTTCAATTGTTCACAATTATGAGCTTCAACAGAATCATGAATAGGTGAAGCACCGTCGATGGCTTTTTGTCAATAATTTATTTATCTGTGGAGATAATAGTCTTTGCCCAGCCATTTTCAATTAAAACAGAATGAATTTTTTGACTTACCGCCGTTTCAACATGGCGGCTACGCTTGCGCTCGTCTTATGATGAAAAGGTCTATGGCCTTAGTGTCCTTTTGGCAGTTCACATCTCTGCGCCCGCGAGATCCAAGTCAGGGTCTACCTCCTGTTACCTCGACCGTAGTCTTCCAAGTCTGCGGCGCCGAGATAGCAAATCTCTGTGCGCCTCATCAACTTTCTCATTCCAATAGTAGGGTACCTTTCTGGTATGGAGCTGGTTTTTCCGTGTGGTGGACCACTCACAATGAGCCTCGCCATGGGCCGAAATTCCGAGTTTTCCTCTCAAGGGCCGCTAAGCGCTCCGCAAAGGATACCATATCCAACCTGCGTACTCGATATGCAGCCATCATGTGCGAATTTCCCTCCACCCTATAGCTAATGTAGCTGTGGAGGGATTACAGTGACTTATTTCTCAGTTGGTAATAGTTCTGGCGTGGATCTCTCAGACCAAAGTCACATCTTTGTGTGACCTCGAGGGCCCTGGACGAAATTAGGGGAGCCATTGTTTTTCACCACCGCCGACACCTGCGCCATCTACTCCCCAACGTACGCGCCCCTTCGGTCCTCAAGTAGCGATATCCAGCTTGTAGAATTGGCCTTGATGTATCCGGCTACCATAAAGTTTCTCCCCCCGTAGGGAACCTTGCCAAAAATATCATCAATCTGACGCTGGAACATCGTTTCCCCCACGTTTGGAGAAATATATGCTGCCAGCATTGCCATGTTCTCCTGCTCAAGTCCGACATATCCCTGCCCGGATTGAACCCTTCCTACGCGAACAGTCCTATTCAGTACAATGATTCTCTCGTCGCAATTGGCGTCCGTGAGCCAATTACTCGACCTGCTTGGACTTTTATTTGGCTTGGACACTATAACCATGTCTATCTTCTCGCCATCGCCTCCTCCGTCATAGAATCATGGAACGCCTTTGCCCTTTCCAAGTTAACCTGCAGTCCTAAAGTTCAGTCCATTTCCCCTCGTCCTTATCGAGAGTTATCAAAAGCGTTCCTGCTCTCGTACTTTTTGTCTGTTTGGTAGCGTTCCTTGCATCTACGTTTTGGAGTTTCGCTTTCACCTGCTTCTATGTGTCTACATATCCGGCTTTGCTTGTTTCTACCATTATAGCGAGGGTATTTCTTTACTTCTTGTCTTTCTTTACGGCTTCTTCTGTTTCTGTTTCATTTGTGAATATAATCACCTTAGTCATTGAGCATGTGAAGATTACCTACACCATTTTACGAAACTTCTTTAGGCTGAGCTCATTAATGTAATGGAGAGCCACAGTCTCATATTCCTCCGTTTCCTCTTTCAGTCTTACTAACTTTTTCCAAATATTGTTTTCTTGTTTATATATTATTTTAATGAGCTTTCATATGATCTCGTATACAGTATTCTTTCTTCTTGTAATTTGTTCAAAGATTTTGAATTCCTCATTTTTGTCCCCTAACATATTCGATTGTTTATTTCTAACCATTATTACCTCGATATCTTTTCTTCAGTCATTACAAGGTTTCTTCTAATTATTTCGGTGTTTTTTCATCCCATTTTTTCCAGGTCTTCTAGATTATATATTCCTGTCAGCGTTGTGACAATCCCCGAAATTTCGTTGCTTCTGTTTACCCATGCTTTTGTTTGAGTAGCCATATCTTTAGATTGAAAACTAAGATTTACTTGCTCTTCAACGTCATACTGAAGAATTTGCACTAGTTCATTTTTATTTCTCTCTATCCAGTTTGTTGTTTCGTCTCGGTTTATTACCTGAATTTGCCTTTTCATTCTTTGTGCTATCTCCACTGTAGTATTTTTTCTATATGTTTCTTCAGGTCTCTGACATACTTTGTCATCATCCCTAGTGCTGCACACATCATAAATGCATTTGGATCTATCCTTCCTTTCACAATTTCAACTTTGCTCTGTTTTGGGGATCTTATGTCCATTTTCCCTCTTTCTCCTGTTGCTGAACCAATGGGGAGGCTTTTTTGTAATGAGAACACACTATCGATTTTGGTATTTTCCCTGACTGAGATTCCTTCTCCTGATGTTTGGCTTCCTTTAGTTTTTTCATGCTCTCTACCCCTTTTTTCGCTGTCATCATCGAAGCAGTAGCAGTTTTCTTCTCTCAGGTCTCTCTTACCTGAGCAGTTTCACGGTCTCATACTCACGCCTTGGGCCCGTTTCATCATCCAAGTCAGTGGATGCCGCCTTACTACTCAATGCTTGTTTATCCATCATTCATAAGGTATTCAGTGAATATTAGAAAACTCCTGACTTTACGAATTCTTCCAAGCTAGCAAATTTATAAACCGTTCAAAATTAACTTTTGTCTATTCTATACTACTCTTCATTGACCTGAGCTTCAAGAAATTGATAACTATGATCTTGAATATTGGCCGCCGTCGCTGCGTGTTTAAGATGAACCTAATATCATAAGCAGATCACAGTTAATAACAGATTCCATGCATCAGTTATCGATATTATGAAGACAAAAGTAGAAAAAAGCAATCTCTATGATGATTCCGAATGGCAGAAATATAAAAAAAATCATTGTTTAACTTCAACTAATTGGTAATCGAAGTCAGAATTGTTAAGTTTCTCAAAAATAAAAACTTTAATATTGCTTTTCCCACAGACACCTTGTCTTAATTAATTTTGAAAAACTTTTAATTCAGGGGTTTATGAATTGAAAGTGGCAGTGACGTCAAAATACTTGTATAACTTGAAAAAAATTACTGGAATTTCAGAAGAAGTATCCAGGAACATGAAAGCAGTTTTGAAAATCACGAAAATATTTCTAATTACACTTTCTTATTACACTAACTATTTACTCGAAAAAAAAAACATTTTTCTAATCTTGCCTTACAATATTGTATTCCTTGAATACATATTTACAACAGCAGAGATCAATAGACACAAATACTCGCAAACGCAAAGAACTAGTGCACCCTCTTAATTCACCCCTGCTTTATACAATCTAAAAACTCATCTTAGTGACAGGTTTCACACACAATATTTATATGTTCTTAGAAACTTCCAATTATAAATACTTTCTTAGACATTTTCAATGTCGTTGTCCGAAGAACCGATAGAAGAATGAAACGTAGTTACAACAACAAGAAGTTTGTGTGAATATTAAAAATAATTGATTTTATTTCTTATCTATATATATTTTTGTCTTTAGGAATACATCGAAACATGGTCTATATATTCCATTTTGCATCAGCATGCATTCCCATATTTTACTATAGTGCAATATTATGAATAAATTGTATACTCATAGGGACTGTAGTTCAACGCCACATATACCAAATTTTGCTTTTCAATTCAAGGTTAATGCGACATATCAATGCAATGTTGCCACTTTTAAGGGCAATTTTTAGCGTTTATTACCACTAGATATACAAAATTTTTAAATCGCGCTAATATACAATAAACAGTAAGGATTTATTGACTCAGGAATGAAGTATGTTTTTTAAAGTTGTATTGTCTGGGTTTTTATGATGTCTTATACACTAGGTATATGTTCTCTAATTTTGGGATAACCTCATTGGTAAGCAATGTTTTTTACTAGAACACAAATATTTCATATGATCATGTAACATAAAACAACGAAAAGATTTTACCAGGAATATCATCTTCTAGCTATCTCACCTAACAACCACTGTTTAATCACTGCAATGGTTCTTCTCACATTTTTTCCATATTTTTGTTTAAATGCTTCAATTTTAGCGGTATCTATAGATCTTTTCTTTGCTTTATCCTTTTTAAAATACATCCTAGCTGAATTCTTCTCTTCAGAGGTCCATAAAGTTCTGCGTCTGAATTTACCTTAAAATATAATGAAATTATTGCTGAAATGAAGTTATTGCTCAGTGATTTTAACTTCGGCAAATATATCTTAATCTGAATATTTTTGATACGAATTGATAAAATATGATTATATTAATACTGAACCTTGAAAAATCGAATTTAAAGTTTCATATAATGTGATTATGATTCTTATCTTAAACTTAAAAAACGAGCGAGAAACACAAGAAAAAACTGTTTTACACCTAGTCATTGATGAGTACAAGCATTAGTTCCATTCAGTGTCAAACAAATGCTATTCATCAGTTTTGATAATATAGAGACAATTATTTATAATTCAATAATTCACCCAAACACCTCTCAACATATTCACTGTCAATTTCCTCTTTCGAAGTATTAGGCAAATATGTTCCATGACTGTCATTGGACCAATGATAGTCATTGGATTGGCTTTTACCATTTAAATAATGTTTTCGTCTTGAGTATATTATTTTAATTTTATCAATATTCCCTTCCCATTGTTCTCAATGGTGTCACCACCTTACAAAATAATATAACTGAAGTGCAAATATCATTCTATAATTATAGAGCATACCACAATTATTGCCCATTTATGTTTGCTTAAGATCTTTCATGTTTGATACACTTTTATATTTATTGCATTTCTGTTGATTTTTGTGGTGAGTGGTATTCCCTGTTCTTCAACCTTATATTCTGAAAAAAATATTTCAAGTCTTTTCTTTATGAAATTATTAGACTTGGAGTAAACTTAAAACTGAAAGGTAAAAACACAATTAAAATGTTATTTTGAATAATATATTAATAATTACCGATTTATTGATCAAAGGAATTTACAAATGAAGCATTTTCATTGTAATCTTCAGTAATATTTTGTTTTGCTTGATATTTTCCATGTAATTCTCTATGTCTAATTTTTCGCACGTAATTATCACATGGACTAGCTTCAAGATCTTTCGAGACTTAAGTTATGTACACATTAAAGAGGAGGTCTGGTCATATAATCTTCTAATGGATTTTGTAATAATGTGACATTTTGATGAAAATGCAAAAAGGATAAGATTCTCGTGATTTACACCAGCCCTGTGTCGATATTTCAAGACCATCATCCTCAGGAAGGAAATCCAAGTTGGCGAAATATATAAAACATTCGTTTTTCATTGTATTTCTTGAAATTTCAAGGCAGCAAAAATTTTTTAAATCAGTAATTTCGTTACGTTTTGGAGTTCAAAACATTCAAAAAAAATTTATACGATTTTCACAGATAGATTATTCATGTTAGATTTTATATTTATGTGAATCTCACTCATTATCATTTTTCTATCAACGCTTTCAGTAATACGTATTGTTTACGCGTGTGATCCATACTATAATTATGTTTAGAAAAAGCCTCTTTAGATTATATAACGACATGTAATTTATTGAAATATTTTTTCAAACAATTGTTTAAAAGACTTAATTAATTATCAAAGAAAAGTTTCAATAGTGTTCAATTATATTCTATGTTGCTGGATAAGCGGTTGCAAATGCGCTTTTAGGGCAACTAGAAATTTTTCGCCTGTGATATTTCACAACACGTAATAAATATTGCTTCTGTTCTTAATTTTTTGTTTAGCTGTTATTATATTCTAAAATCAATGCCACTCCTCTTTCAGCATTATAATTAACCAAGCTCACTTCACTTAATAGTTTCTTGCAGTTTATAAAGTCTTACTGAATTCCAAACTTCTGGATCTTTACTTAAAAAACTATGAGATAACACTACCAAGTTTTTATTGACGAAGTCACTGATATTTGCTGTTAATAGGTCATTGAGATTTTTCGCGATGAATCTTCTTGGATTTTCAGAAGTGTTTTCTTTGGTTATAATAGCATGAACCATTTTTCCCTTATCTTCATTTGATACATTGTCATCGAAGAGTACTAAGGCAGCGAGCTCCTCCGATAAATAACATGTGTCTTGAAAATTTGAGACTTGCATCATTTGAAATTTTTTCTACTTTTTTGTATGATATTAACTTCTGTGAAAATATTGAGTCGTTATATGGTGCTTTTATTGCCAGAGGAGCATTAAACCAGGCAGTGACGTAGAATTAAACCAAAAATAAACATATATCCTAATCCATTCAAATCTGCTGATTTCATGTAAAATTGAGTTTGAAACATGTACATTTTTGAACTATACAACGCTTAAGCAAGCCAACGAGCATGAAGGATTGCATCAGGAGCTTTGAATTTCACTCCTTGAGTTGGAATTTCACCTAATAAATATATGACAATTCCAATAGCTCCTTATATTCATCTTTTACATATTGGTGCTGAAATAGTAAATTCAACATAGTGTTAAAGGAAATGTTCATGATTAACAAAAAAATTAATGTGAATTGACTTTATTATGTGATTTTTCAATTTTATCAAGCTATTTTTAACTTTTAAACCGAAAAAAGGTACAAAAACTGTAATTAAAATCAATAATTTACCTGCAAGCGATCTCGAATATCTTGAAGGATTTCAGTTTGCTTACTTTCAATCACATCATTGACAAATTTATCTTCGAAGCCAGATACAAACTTATTTTTATCCATGGTGTGCCTTTTATTTCGAAAACGTTCGAAAATAGCTACGTTTGGAGATTTTGTTACTGACCAAACGCATTCAACTACGCTTCTCAGTACTAGTTCAAAAATATGGTGACGACATGCTAAATGTAACAATTTTTTTGTTTAACTGCTTCTCCTAGTAAGACACAAGTTCCATTGAAATCTCCTAAAATACCAAGCAAAGAAAGATTATGATGATATTATTTTTAGCAACTGCAATTTTATATCGAATGAATGAAATATTCATTCGGAAGATATTATGTATACGAAAATAGTTAACTATAATGTATCAAATTAATAAAGAGTGAAACAATGCAAATATTAGGTAAGTTTTCGCTCAGAGGAAAAGAAAATTCAAAATTTTCATCGAAACAGAGTAAAATCTATGGTTAGTTCGTAACTTCAATTGGAAGAAAAGAAAATTATAGGTAGAAGATGTGTAAAACATTCAAATGTGTTATATAATCGGAGAAATACCTGTGTTCACTGAATGTGTATCGAAACACATAGCCTTAACTCGTTCTGTGATATTCCATTCGTCCAGTGTTTCAGTAATAATCCATGCTTGATTTATCCATTCGGTTGTTCAAGCTTAGGTACAGCTAATAACTGCTGAGTATTTAGACCAGATATTAAAATCGGAAGTCGATCAACTTTTTCTGTGTCGACAATATCAGGCAGCATTCTACCGTCCCAATGCACTACTAAACTAGAAGCAGTTTGTAAATTTTGTTTCAAATCATTAGCAATCTTTTTTCGTCCTTCTATACGATGACGACGAATTGTACTATGACAAGGTACTTGATCTGCATCATGTCCTAGGACATGATGCAGAACAACGATTATATGCCATGCATTTATATCTGTTGTTTTTGTTTTATCTAGCGCAGATATTAGGGCTTGCGTAAACAGTTTCAATTTTTTTGGTTAGGTTGCTGAGGTAATTTGTCTTCGAAATCAGAAACAGATCGTTTTGAAACAACTGATGTAGAATTAGAAATGGAGTGTTGGGAAAGAGGCAATATTAAATCTGCAAAATTGAAAGATGAAACCATCTACGATTTAAGAAACGTATTGTTATGAAGCAAGAAGTGATTTTCGAAAATCATTCACTAATTTTAGAATCGATAGTTTTCGAAAAAAGTTTCATCAAATGAAAAAAACTTCAAAACCTCATTTTTACCTGCACTTTCTTTTTCGTGATTTTCTCTTACGATATCAAATTCTACTAGGTCAGTCATAGAAGATGTCCCGTTCAAATCATTAACAGTTCTGAGATTATTTGAGTCTTAAAGTAGAGGACTACTTTTTTTTTGTGATTGGCTAGAAAGTAAAAATTCCTTCTCGGCTGGATCTAGCGATTTCAATGCATCATGACGAGCTATATCAAATAAAATTTCAAGTGAGTGAACAAAATTTTCTTCCCTATTTTTTTGTTTCTTCGATTGCGTTCTTGACTTATTTTAGACTTTCAGCCATTTATAATATGAGCTTTCTATTTTCTCAATACAATATTGTGGTCGAGCAATTGGTATTGAAAATTTACTACAAATTTCACTTATTTCACAACTTAGCTCTTTGGAGCTTGCTTTGATTGTATATTTCTTGGTACGAATTTTATTGAAAAGCAAGCTGAGAACATTACGATTTTTTTGGTAATATTGAGTTATTAAGCTTGTCCTACTCAAATCCAACCAAGTACATATACTTTTTTTCATCATCTTTTACCGACACTGCTTTAATGAAAATTACGTTTTCGATTGTTAAGGTCTATTAGAACAATGGGCTTCATATTCATTGAAACAATAAGGTTCGATTATAATAATCATTATTATAGTAATCAATCTTGATTAGGAGGGATAAGATTATCATCAAGTACGCCGCGAGGTGAGGCTTATTAAAGCTCACAGTGAATTTGGGAATTACTCTGTTGACTGTGGCGGCGCTGATTGCTTCTAAAATTGCTTTCAAAATAAGTTGGTTGCGCTAAAACCAGTCGCAGAAAAATTTGAATAAGAAATTTGAATAAGTAAGAATAATAATAGATAAAAAATTTGTTGAATTGACTATTTTGCTAGTAATTTTTGACGTTGATAATGAGAAATAAATTAGGTGTGCAAAAATTGCATGGATACAAATGGAAGGAAACTACTAGCAAACTAACGAAACCGCACCTATTTTGGTCGTGAAAATCACATAAAATTTCTTTGAAATTTTTTGTACTCCAATAGTAGTAATAGTTGTGAAATTATTGATTTAAAAATTTTTTGCTGCCATAAATTTCACACCCCCCCCCCCCCCCACCCCCCCCCCCCCCCACCCCCCCCCCCCCCCACCCCCCCCCCCCCCCACCCCCCCCCCCCCCCACCCCCCCCCCCCCCCACCATATCAAACTTTGATTATATTTATTATTTGATTTAATAATTTTGAAAATTATATGACTCCTCAGGTTGGGTTATTTAATTTATTTTGAAAATTAATTCTAGTTTTCTCTTTCAATATTGATAACTTTAATAAACTCAACTTTATTATCTCAAGAATAATTTATTATAAACACTTCATAAAAATTTCATCACGAAATTAAATTCAAATAACAATTCTACTTTCTGAATCAATTGAAATTTTACAATCGTTAGTATTATGGTACCTCTTCAATATTTTCTATAACCTCTTTTATTTTTATATTTGCAAATATTTATTTAATTGTCTGAATTGGTCAATATATCAACTTTCAAAAACTCACGATTGATGTTTTCTTTCTTGGTTATACTTTCTTCTTTATATGTCTAACAATTCTTTCTTCTTCTTTCTGCCTTCTGTTCTCGTTCTATGACTCTCAACTACTCCTTATTAACCTCACAATTTTCTATTGTGACTTCAGTTCACAATATTCACTTTACACAGTATTGTTAATTGAATTGAAATGCACTTCAAACAGGTATTATATCCTCTAATATTGCACTTTTATCAACAATAACTTTACAAATTTTTTAACTTTCAGCTTCAATTTCACTTTATATTAACTTCTATACAATATGGAGGAATTAAAACAAATGAATCTGATCTCAACCAACAATGGTTCTACGTTGAATACTGTTTGGTATGCACAATTCGATTACGCACATATCACTCATTGGGTTTGTGGACTGTATTCATATAAAATGAGTTTCCTTCGATGTTATTTGCTATGTAAAATTTATTTACATTTATCTACACTGGTTTATTCACACTAACATATTTACATATTAACTGCACTGTTAAAAGGTTCTTTTTGTGGGTACTTTCCCGATTGTATGCTTATTAAAAATTTTTACTACTTGTGGGAACTAGCCCGATTTTTTTTATAATCAAATTTTATGGTACAGCGTAGTTACAACACGTTCGTACGATAGAGCTCTTGCTCTTATCAAGAACGAAACGTCTAGAATACTCGTCTAAGTATTCATCTCTTTCATAATAGCGGGTCATGAGTATGGTGTCATCCCATGTTCTCCAACTTTCTGTTTCGTAGATGTCGTTTCTTGTTAGCTCCCAATCATCCGGAACTTGTGTGTAACCATTCCAATCATAGCAAGCATGTTCTATCATTGGGTCTTCTCTTAATTCTGAGAGGCATGAGTTGTGTAGTTGCGCATACACGGATGTCTCAATTGTAGCTGGCATACAGTATACATGCTTTGTCTAGATAGTGTCTTTCTCTATCAAAAACTGCATTCTGAAACTCATTCGTTGCCTCTATTCTGAATAGTTGTCCTGCACTTCCTTTATTGTTGGTCTCTATTCTGTTAAGCATTTTGTAGTCTTGATTCGTGGCTCCTAGCCATGTACTTACTCTTCTTATCAAAGTAGTATTTAGAAAATACCCTTCGATATATCTTTCGGTCTCAAAACCATTCCCATCGATCCGAGCGTGTTGCAGCGCTCGAAATTGCTCTGTCGTTAAATGCGATAATTTCGCATAACCTAGCAAATTCCTTGTCGGTAACCCCACGTCTGCTGATGCTGGTGTAATATCGGGAACATTCCACTCCATATCTTATGTTAGGATTTCGATAATACCTAACCTCTGCTTTCATTCGTTCGACTTTCGGTGCATAATTTGTTTCATATATGACATGATGATTAGCAGCGTCAATTACTCCAAAATGACCTTGTTCATTTGGTTTATCCGGTAGTTTTAACTCTACTCTTCCTTGGTCTAAGCTCGATACGTCTCCAATGCTGTTCATCCAACAAGCTATTGGTGCTGGTATGTGTAGCGGAATCTCTTCCAATGCTTTGACGAAATTGTTGTCGTCCTCGTCTGCTATACCTTCAAGTTGTCGTAAAGCAATCAGCCTCCTGGTAAGAAGTACCGTTACATAATATTCGAACATACTTTCAGATATTTGTAGACTAAACGTTTTGGAACAACCCTGTAAATCCATATAAACCTTTCTGTTTATAGAGGGTAGACCTTCAGCACTAATTCGGTGCCTCAGTATTTCCCTACTTGGTTGAAATGAGTGGTTTTTTACCAACCCAAATACATCCAGGTCTAAAGGATCCTTCGTTGATGTGGCGTCTTGTTTGTCACTTGACGGTTTCTTTTTCCACGTCTTAAACTTGTTCTTAGCTGGTTTCTTTTCTTCTTTCTTCTCAGCTTCGGGTGTGTTCGTTGATTTCGTCTTGTTCTCTTCCTTGAAACTTGGAATCGGAGGTTCAATAGCCTCATTCTTTGGCTCATCTAACGTCGGTTTAGGGTCACGGTCTTCGCGCCTTCCGCCTCGAGAATTGCCTCGGCCTCTTCCACCTCTTCCTCTTCCTCTGCCTTTTGCGGCGAGTCTGGTATCGGTGGTGTTGTTTTCTTGCTTATTTGCAGACATTTTAAAATGTTTGTTTTAGCTTGTGCGACTATACAGTCTTAACCATTATTTGCTATGTACAATTTATTTACATATATCTACACTGGTTTATTCACACTAACATATTTACATATTAACTGCACTGTTGAAAGGTTCTTTTTGTGGGTACTTGTCCGATTGTATGCTTATTAAAAACTTTTACTACTTGTGGGAACTAGCCCGATTCTTTTTATAATCAAATTTTATGGTACAGCGTAGTTACAACACGTTCCTATGCTAGAGCTCTTGCTTGCTCTATATTTTTGGTTATCCTGCCGCAGGCTATCTTTTGCGCATGATTCAACCTCAGATGCTTGCCGCAGACGACATCTAGGATAAGAACTTTACACTTATAAATTTTAGTATATTTCGTGTTGCAAAATGTTTTGCAACATGCTGGGGCCTCAGGCTTCTTTGAAACCATGCTCTCAGCTTTATTATTTATTGTTATTTCAAACAATAATAATTCTTGCCCAAAGAACCTTTAAAAGCACTTTGCATATAATTTAAATGATTGTGGGTACAAGCCCGAAATTTACGAAATAATAATTTTGATGACTTATTTGAAATCTTACTAAATGTTGCAACATTTTTTTTTGAAATATAATAGTTAATAATTTTAGGTGCATTACCTTTAATATTTTAACTTATTATTCTAAATTTATATACATATCTTTTTTTTTATTCATTTATTTTTTATTTATAATTATTAGTTATAAAGTGGCAAAATTGCCATTTTGGTCACTGATCTCCGATACGTTCCAGAAACTGTTTGGACGTCGCAGACTCTGACCTTGCCATCCTTCCCAGGTATAACTTTAATAATTCTGGCCATTGGCCACTTCAAGGAAGGCACGTTGTCCTCCTTTAATAAAACTAAAGCTCCTTCTTGAATGTTAGGAACGTTTTTATACCATTTAGGACGATTTTGTAAAATGGTTAGATAGTCTTTGGACCACCTTTGCCAAAAATGTTGTTGTTTTTGGCATACAATTTTCCACAATTTGAGTTTGTTCTCAGGAGTATTTGTCACGTTCGTTTCGGGATAAGAGGTTATAGGACATCCTACTAAAAAATGCGCGGGAGTTAAATAATTTAAGTCTGTGGGATCATTTGTTAAGGCTGTAATCGGCCTGGAATTTAAAATTCCTTCGATTTGAACAATAAGAGTATTGAACTCTTCGTACGTTAACTGGCTATTGCCCATTACTCGCTTCATGTGGTGCTTGGCACTTTTCACAGAGCTTTCCCACAAGCCTCAAAATACTGGAGAATAACTTGGTATGAACTTGAAATTAATTTGTTTTTCCGCTGAGAAGTTAATTATAGAATCTTTATTAATATTCACAAAGTCTTTATAAAATTCTCTTAATTGATTATTGGCTCCTTTAAACGTTTTTCCATTGTCACAATAAATGTTAGCAGGTTTGCCTCTTCTTGAAATGAATCTTTTAAAACAAGCTAAAAAAGTGTCTGTCGTGAGATCTGAAACTACTTCCATATGAATAGCCTTGATAGAAAAAGACACAAATAGTGCAACGTAACTTTTTGTTATGATGCATTTTTTAATACGTGATTGTTTTATGTAAATAGGACCAAAACAATCTAAGCCGCAATTTTGAAATGGTCTGTAAGGGTTAACTCGATGTTCCGGCAAAGAGCCCATTAATTGCTCAGAGCATTGTGCCTTTGCTTTGAAACATGTTACACATTTATGTAAGACTTTTTTTACTTCTCTAATGCCATTTACAATCTAAAATTGCAAATTTAGACTACTCAACACCTGTTTTTGACCAGCATGTAAGAGTCTTTTGTGTTCTCTTTCAATAATGAGATTAGTGATTCTATTGTTTTTTGGCAAGATTATGGGATGAATTTGATCATATTTCACATCAGCCTGCTGTATCCTTCCACCAACGCGAAGAATGTTGTTTTTGTCAAGAAATGGACACATTGATTTAATGCTTGATTTTAAATCCCTTTTTGATTTTAAATTATTAATTTCTTCAGAGAAATTTTCTTTTTGAACTTCTCTAATGAGGATAGTCATTGAGTGATTTAATTCACCTATTTTTAAATTGTCAATCATTTTATTGGTTGGATTTTTGATGTTGTGAATAAATCTATTGATGTAAGCCATTATTCTTTGCAATTTTGAAATTGAAGAAAACCTCTGAAAAATGTTTGTGAAAAACAAAGAACTTGTGGAAGATTTTAGTGTTACAATGTGGGTTTTTTCTTCAGGTATAGGATAAGTGATATCAATATTGAAATCTTTGTTTTTATGCATAAAGGTAATATCTGACAAAAATTGTGGTCCATGGAACCATAGATTATCTGATTTAAATTCGAGAGGATCAGCACCTCTTGACAAAATGTCAGCGGGATTGTCTTTAGATTGAATATAACACCAGGTAGAATGTTCAGTTATTTTTTGAATTTTTAGTATGCGATTTGCTGCATAGGCATTAAGCCTCATTGGATCGGTGTTTAGCCAAGCTAATACTATGTTAGAGTCAGAATACAGATAGACATTGTTATTTTGGATTTTGAGCAAGTTGGAGACTTTGAAAGCCAATTGAGCAAGTAATAATGCTGCATTCAACTCCAATCTGGGCACAGTCAATTTTTTGTTGATTGGTGCAATACGTGATTATATATATATATATATATATATATATATATATATATATATATATATATATATATATATATATATATATATATATAAATTCAAATTTACTAATTTTATCAAACTTTGATTATATTTATTATTTGATTTAATAATTTTGAAAATTATATGACTCCTCAGGTTGGGTTATTTTATTTATTTTGAAAATTAATTCTATTTTTCTCTTTCAATATTGATAACTTCAATAAACTCAACTTTATTATCTCAAGAATAATTTATTATAAACACTTCATAAAAATTTCATCACGACAAATTAAATTCAAATAACAATTCTACTTTCTGAATCAATTGAAATTTTACAATCATTAGTATTATGGTACCTCTTCAATATTTTCTATAACCTCTTTTATTTTTATATTTGCAAATATTTATTTAATTGTCTGAATTGGCCAATATATCAACTTTCAAAAACTCACGATTCATGTTTTCTTTCTTGGTTATCCTTTCTTCTTTATATGTCTAACAATTCTTTCTTCTTCTTTCTACCTTCTGTTCTCGTTCTATGACTCTCAACTACTCCTTATTAACCTCATAATTTTCTATTGTGACTTCAGTTCACAATATTCACTTTACACGGTATTGTTAATTGAATTGAAATGCACTTCAAACAGGTATTATATCCTCTAATATTGCACTTTTATCAACAATAACTTTACAAATTTTTTAACTTTCTGCTTAAATTTCACTTTATATTTACTTCTATACAATATGGAGGAATTAAAAAAAATGAATCTGATCTCAACCAACAATGGTTCTACGTTGAATACTGTTTGGTATGCACAATTCGATTACGCACATATCACTCATTGGGTTTGTGGACTGTATTTATATAAAATGAGTTTCCTTCGATGTTATTTGCTATGTAAAATTTATTTACATATATCTACACTGGTTTATTCACACTTACATATTTACATATTAACTGCACTGTTGAAAGGTTTTTTTTGTGGGTACTTTCCCGATTTTATGCTTATTAAAAATTTTTACTACTTGTGGGATCTAGCCCGATTCTTTTTATAATCAAATTTTATGGTACAGCGTAGTTACAATACGTTCGTACGCTTGAGCTCTTGCTCTTATCACGAACGAAACGTCTAGAATACTCGTCTAAGTATTCATCTCTTTCATTTGAGGCCTCGGTAGACCTGCGGTAAGGTGAACCGCCTTATACCGTTTGTAAACCGAGGATTGTGGGTTCGAGTCCCACCTTGCTCTTGGGTGTTGTGTATGTCCGGAATTTAGTGGTTATAAAAGATGAAATATTGTTGGGTAATGTACATAGTTTACAAGCCCATTGGCCGTTCGGAACCGGCGATAAACTGTAGGTCCCTCGAGTTAAAAAAAAAAAAAATCTCTTTCATAATAGCTGGTCATGAGTATGGTGTCATCCCATGTTCTCCAACTTTCTGTTTCGTAGATGTCGTTTCTTGTTAGCTCCCAATCATCCGGAACTTGTGTGTAACCATTCCAATCATAGCAAGCCCATGTTCTATCATTGGGTCTTCTCTTAATTCTGAAAGGCATGAGTTGTGTAGTTGCGCATACACGGATGTCTCCATTGTAGCTGGCATACAGTATACATGCTTTGTCTAGATAGTGTCTTTCTCTATCAAAAACCGCATTCTGAAACTCATTCGTTGCCTATATTCTGAATAGTTGTCCTGCACTTCCTTTACTGTTGGTCTCTATTCTGTTAAGCATTTTGTAGTCTTGATTCGTGGCTCCTAGCCATGTACTTACTCTTCTTATCAAAGTAGTATTTAGAAAATACCCTTCGATATATCTTTCGGTTTCAAAACCATTCCCATCGATCCGAGCGTGTTACAGCGCTTGAAATTGCTCTGTCGTTAAATGCGATAATTTCGCATAACCTAGCAAATTCCTTGTCGGTAACCCCACGTCTGCTGATGCTGGTGTAATATCGGGAACATTCCACTCCATATCTATGTTAGGATTTTGATAATACCTAACCTCTGCTTTCATTCGTTCGACTTTCGGTGCATAATTTGTTTCATATATGACATGATGATTAGCAGCGTCAATTACTCCAAAAAGACCTTGTTCATTTGGTTTATCCGGTAGTATTAACTCTACTCTTCCTTGGTCTAAGCTCGATACGTCTCCAATGCTGTTTATCCAACAAGCTATTGGTGCTGGTATGTGTAGCGGAATCTCTTCCAATGCTTTGACGGAATTGTTGTCGTCCTCGTCTGCTATACCTTCAAGTTGTCGTAAAGCAATCAGCCTCCTTGTAAGAAGTACCGTTACATAATATTCGAACATACTTTCAGATATTTGTAGACTAAACGTTTTGGAACAACCCTGTAAATCCATATAAACCTTTCTGTTTATAGAGGATAGACCTTCAGCACTAATTCGGCGCCTCAGTATCCCCTACTTGGTTGAAATGAGTGGTTTTTTACCAACCCAAATACATCCAGGTCTAAAGGATCCTTCGTTGATGTGGCGTCTTGTTTGTCACTTGACGGATTCTTTTTCCACATCTTAAACTTGTTCTTAGCTGGTTTCTTTTCTTCTTTCTTCTCAGCTTCGGGTGTGTTCGTTGATTTCGTCTTGTTCTCTTCCTTGATACTTGGAATCGGAGGTTCAATAGCCTCATTCTTTAGCTCATCTAACGTCGGTATAGGGTCACGGTCTTCGCGCCTTCCGCCTCGAGAATTGCCTCGGCCTCTTCCACCTCTTCCTCTGCCTTTTGCGGCGAGTCTGGTATCTGTGCTGTTGTTTTCTTGCTTACTTGCAGACATTTTAAAATGTTTGTTTTAGCTTGTGCGACTATACAGTCTTAACCATTATTTGCTATGTACAATTTATTTACATATATCTACACTGGTTTATTCACACTAACATATTTACATATTAACTGCACTGTTGAAAGGTTCTTTTTGTGGGTACTTGTCCGATTGTATGCTTATTAAAAACTTTTACTACTTGTGGGAACTAGCCCGATTCTTTTTATAATCAAATTTTATGGTACAGCGTAATTACAACACGTTCGTACGCTAGAGCTCTTGCTTGCTCTATATTTTTGGTTATCCTGCCGCAGGCCATCTTTTGCGCATGATTCAACCTCAGATGCTTGCCGTAGACGACATCTAGGATAAGAACTTTACACTTATAAATTTTAGCGTATTTCGTGTTGCAAAATGTTTTGCAACATGCTGGGGCCTCAGGCTTCTTTGAAACCATGATCTCAGATTTATTATTTATTGTTATTTCAAACAATAATAATTCTTGCCCAAAGAACATTAAAAAGCACTTTGCATATAATTTAAATGATTGTGGGTACAAGCCCGAAATTTACGAAATAATAATTTTGTTGACTCATTTGAAATCTTACTAAATGTTGAAACATTTTTTTTTTTTAATATAATAGTTAATAATTTTAGGTGCATTACCTTTGATATTTTAACTTATTATTCTAAATTTATATACATATCATTTATAATTATTAGTTATAAAGTGGCAAAATTGCCATTTTGGTCACTGATCTCCGATACGTTCCAGAAACTGTTTGGACGTCGCAGACTCTGAGTTTGCCATCTTTCCCATGTATAACTTTAATAATTCTGGCCATTGGCCACTTCAAGGAAGGCACGTTGTCCTCCTTTAATAAAACTAAAGCTCCTTCTTGAATGTTTTTATACCATTTAGGATGATTTTGTAAAATGGTTAGATAGTCTTTGGACCACCTTTGCCAAAAATGTTGTTGTTTTTGGCATACAATTTTCCACAATTTGAGTTTGTTCTCAGGAGTATTTGTCACGTTCGTTTCGGGATAAGAGGTTATAGGACATCCTACTAAAAAATGCGCGGGAGTTCTATAATTTAAGTCTGTGGGATCATTTGTTAAGGCTGTAATCGGCCTGGAATTTAAAATTCCTTCGATTTGAACAATAAGAGTATTGAACTCTTCGTACGTTAACTGGCTATTGTCCATTACTCGCTTCATGTGGTGCTTGGCACTTTTCACAGAGCTTTCCCACAAGCCTCAAAATACTGGAGAATAACTTGGTATGAACTTGAAATTAATTTGTTCTTCCGCTGAGAAGTTAATTATAGAATCTTCATTAATATTCACAAAGTCTTTGTAAAATTCTCTTAATTGATTATTGGCCCCGTTAAACGTTTTTCCATTGTCACAATAAATTTTAGCAGGTTTGCTTCTTCTTGAAATGAATCTTTCAAAACAAGCTAAAAAAGTGTCTGTCGTGAGATCTGAAACTACTTCCATATGAATAGCCTTCATAGGAAAACACACAAATAGTGCAACGTAACTTTTTGTTATGATGGATTTTTTAATACGTGATTGTTTTATGTAAATAGGACCAAAACAATCTAAGCCGCAATTTTGAATTCGATGTTCCGGCAAAGAGCCCATTAATTGCTCTGAGCATTGTGCCTTTGCTTTGAAACATGTTATACATTTATGTAAGACATTTTTTACTTCTCTAATGCCATTTACAATCCAAAATTGCAAATTTAGACTACTCAACACCTGTTTTTGACCAGCATGTAAGAGTCTTTTGTGTGCTCTTTCAATAATGAGATTAGTGATTCTATTGTTTTTTGGCAAGATTATGGGATGAATTTGATCATATTTCACATCAGCCTGCTGTATCCTTCCACCAACGCGAAGAATGTTGTTTTTGTCAAGAAATGGACACAGTGATATAATGCTTGATTTTAAATCCCTTTTTGATTTTAAATTATTAATTTCTTCAGAGAAATTTTCTTTTTGAACTTCTCTAATGAGGATAGTCATTGAGTGATTTAATTCACCTATTTTTAAATTGTTAATCATTTTATTGGTTGGATTTTTGATGTTTTGAATAAATCTATTGATGTAAGCCATTATTTTTTGCCATTCTGAAATTGAAGAAAACCTTTGAAAAATGTTTGTGAAAACAAAGAACTTGTGGAAGTTTTTAGTGTTACAATGTGGGTTTTTTCTTCAGGTATAGGATAAGTGATATCAATATTGAAATCTTTATTTTTATGCATAAAGGTAATATCTGACAAAAATTGTGGTCCATGGAACCATAGATTATCTGATTTAAATTCGAGAGGATCAGCACCTCTTGACAAAATGTCAGCGGGATTGTCTTTGATATAACACCAGGTAGAATGTTCAGTTATTTTTTAAATTTTTAGTATGCGATTTGCTGCATAGGCATTAAGCCTCATTGGATCGGTGTTTAGCCAAGCTAATACTATGTTAGAGTCAGAATACAGATAGACATTGTTATTTTGGATTTTGAGCAAGTTGGAGACTTTGAAAGCCAATTGAGCAAGTAATATTGCTGCATTCAACTCCAATCTGGGCACAGTCAATTTTTTGTTGATTGGTGCAATACGTGATTTTATATATATATATATATATATATATATATATATATATATATATATATATATATATATATATATATATATATATATATATATATATATTCCCATCGATCCGAGCGTGTTGCAGCGCTTGTTATTTTCACGCTATGTATTCTATACGGTTGATCAATAACCAATTCCGTTAACTTCAGTTTAGGTTTATTTTTCCTTAAATTTCATATTAGTCAAACGATATCCTCTGTAAAGACTTTATCGTTATATTTATGAGTTTTTGTATTTTTCTATAAATTGTTACCCACCCTAGTCTCTGAAATAGTCGATATTTCCTCAGTATAAATATTTTCATGGGATTTTTCAAAAAAAGACTATCAGTTAGACTTTTTGTATAAAAAGAGACTGTTTATTTTTTCCAATATTTCATATAAGTCAAACGGTTTGATATTTCACCTATAAGTTATTCCATTCAAAAATCATAAAATCAATGTTGACATGAATAAATTATTCATTGAAAAATACGTAATAACTCTTTATCATACATTTGAAATATGTGGACACACCCCGTTCCATTATTGGAATGAAGTCATTCAATTCTCAACATGTAATAAAATTTGAAATTTGTTGGCACAATCTGTACATAATATAAATTATTTCATTCAAAAATCGTGAAAATATTTATATTCATTGAGAAATATGTAATAACTGTTTACCACACATTTGAAATTTGTGAACACTCCCTGTACATTATTGAAATGATGTCATTTAATTCCCTGTACATTATATAAATTATGCCATTCAAAATACGTGAAAATCAATATGGGCATGAATAAATTATTCATTGAAAAATACGTAATAACTGTTTATTACACATTGAAAATATGTGGACACATCCTGTACATTATTGAAATTATATCATTCAAATATCGTGAAAATCAATATTGACATGAATAAATTATTCATTGAAAAATACGTAATAACTGTATGTCACACATTTGAAATATGTGGACACACCCTATACATTATTGAAATGACGTCATTTGATTCTCAACATATAATGAAATTTGAAATCTATGGGTAAACCCTGTACAATATATAAATTATTTCATTCAAAAATCGTGAAAATCAGTGACATGAATAAATTATTCTTTGAAAAATACGTAGGTAATAACTGTTTATCACACATTTGAGATATGTGGACACACCCTGTACATTATTGAAATTACGTAATTTAATTCTCAATATGTAATAAAATTTGAAATTTATGGACACACCCTGTACATTATATAAATTATTTCTTTCAAAAATTTCGAAAATCAATGTTGACATGAATAAATTATTCATTGAAAAATAGGTAGTAATTGTTTATCACACACAAGTATGTCAACATTTGAAATTTATGGACACACCTCATATATATATATATATATATATATATATATATATATATATATATATATATATATATATATATATATATATAAATATATATATATATATTTATATATATATAAATTATTCAATTGAAAAATGCGTAATAACTGTTTATCACACATTTGAAATATGTGGACACACTCTGTACATTATTGAAATGACGTCATTTAATTCTCAACATATAATGAAATTTGAAATTTGTGGATACACCCTGTACATTATATAAATTATTTCTTTCAAAAATCTTGAGATTAAATGTTGACATGAATAAATTATTCATTGAAAAATAGGTAATAATTGTTTATCACACACAAGTATTTCAACATTTGAAATTTATGGATACACCTTATACATTATATAAATTATTCAATGGAAAATACTATCACACAATTGAAATTTCATTCGTTTGACATCCCTGTAACTAAATGAAATTCAGAAAGAATGAATGTGTTCTGGCCGGTATTATTTAAAATATGTATTTATTGTTGATGAAAAACATAGTATGTAAAAAAGAGGTGAAGGTCAGTTGTCTAAATATAATTGAATAAATAGAAAGTCAATCTTTATTTGAGATCAATATAAAAAAGAATAAATTGGTCTTGCCATAACATTTTTTGATCCTTCGAGCCATTAGGAATATTATAGTTGTGTTCTGAGCTGTGAGCACATATTTTTCTGGGTGAAAATAATAAATATTTGCGATATGTCAAATCGCGAAGAAGATTTGAGAAGATCGACAAGGAGAAATGCAAGAAAACCTCCTTCAAGATATAGTCCTAGTGGAGTGACGAAGACCTCTTAACAAAGTGAAAAATCTTCAAGTATTCAATTGAAACAAATTGAACTGAAACGATTAAAAGCAATGAAAGCCATTCAACAAAAATAAGCAGAAGCAGCTAGAAAAGCTATAGAAATAGAAAAAGAACTAATAAATATTCAAGCTTCTATGGAAGTCGTAAAAGTTGTACAAAATTCGTCAATGAGATCGAACTCTTAAGCCTCTACAAATCATTCTGATTTAGAAGAACCTGAAAATCTTCAGGCTCAAAAAAAAACTTTGTTCAAATAACGACACAAACGATGACGAAAAGAAATAACGAGCAAATTCAATCATGGCTAGATAACGTGAATTCTGAAAATCATGGAAATGATCCAGGATTTTCTTCATTCGATACGAATGCTGTAAGTCAAGTAATGGAAAAATTCACTCAAGTTATGACATCAACATCTGAAGCTTTTAAAACAATAGCAAGTAATAATCAAGTACAAACTTGTAAAACCTGCGATAACCACATATTTATGTGCTACCATTTTTTAAAGGAAATATTCAAGAATGGCCGTTATTCATATCAGCATTTCGAACATCTACACAAATGTGGAATATCAGTGATGAAGAAAATTTATATAGACTTCAAAAATATCTAAAAGGGGAAGCTTTAGAATATGTCCGTTCATTGTTTGTCTTAGAATCTCGATTTGGTCGTCCAGAAGTAATTAAAGATTCCATGATTCAAAATGCCAAATTTTCAACACCACTCGAAGAAACAAATCTGTCATCCTTAATAGAATTTTCGTGTGTGATTCGAAAATGAATGGCTATTGCTATTTCATTGGAGAAAGAAACATATGTTGTCAATCCACATTTAATGAAAGAGTTATTCGGCCAGGGTATAAAGCAGGAGATCCCTGTGTTAGTGACCTCGTGGCCCTCCAGTATACCCCGGAGAAGGTAATCAATTATAAACTTGCATTTAGCGACGATTGTGCACCATTACCATGTCGTCCGCTACGTTCGATAAGACTCAGTGACATTAGGCCGACGTTATATGACCGACCCTGCCCAATTGAAAAAAGTAAATTTGAACACCTTCAAGAGCTGAAAAAACTTATACCAGAAGATTACAGAAGCTTTTATGGAACTCTACCTCACAAAGAGTAAGCTAAGTAATAGCTTCAAAATTTTTTTTCTCATTTTGGAATTAGGATTTCAAATTTTTTAATATTGCTATTTTACTATCAAAAAGTTTTGATAAAGCCACGAATGTCGTGGCGAAACGTCAACTTTTTAATAAAATCGAGTTTTTTAAGATTCAACAAGCCTGTTATTGCTAATAATTTTCAAGAGATTATATATATATATATATATATATATATATATATATATATATATATATATATATATATATATATATATATATATATATATATTCAAAGTGTGTGTTTCAAAATGTATAGTTTAGTGAGGTATGTGGATGACAACATTATACATATTGTGCCCACGAAATCTCTTCAAGTAATAGTTGAAAATCAGCTAGTGTGGGCACCTTACAAGAGAATGGGGTATTATGAAGCTGTCCCTTTGCTTAATGGATTCAACAAAGCATCTCTCCAGATCGAAATGAATAGGTTGAAGAGAGAAATGGCAATTCAAAATAAAGGCCATCAAGGTAAGTTCTTCTGTATATTAGCACGTTTCAACTTTTAAAAGTCTGTCAACTAGGCTGATTCACAAATATTGTTGTTTTTCTCTCAGAAAAAGATCAACAGCATATAACAGAATAATAATAACGATGATTCACTTAAGAGGACAGATTATCAGGTCCATGAAGAAAATAATAAAAGACATGACCGCAAAAAAGAAATTGCAACTGAAAATAAAAACTATCGAGGTAAGTTTTTGTTTGGATAATCAGTATTCATCTTTAAAAAGTGAAGTCAAAAAGTTTAATATACAGTTGATTATTATTGTTTTTCTCCCAGAAAAAGATGGACAGCATCAAGAATATGGATTTTATAGTGTTGCAGAGAATTTGCTAAAGGAGAATAAAAACAATGATGATTTACTTAAAGGGGCAAAATTTGTTGTTGTACAAAATGATAAGAGACATGACCGCAAAAAAAAATGGCAACTGAAAATAAAAACTATCAAGGTGAATTTTTATTTGTATAATCAGTATTCGTTTTTGAAAAGTGTTTGTCAAAAAGGCTAACACACGGTTAATTATTATTTTTTTTCTCAGAAAAAGATAAACAGCATCAAGATAATGGATTTGATATTGTTGCAGAAAATTTGGTAATGGAGAATAATAACAATGATGATTCACTTATGGGAGCAGATTTTCAGGTCGATGTAGAAAGTGATAAAAGATATGGTCACAAAAAAGTAAAGGCAACTGAAGTTGGGGGTGATCAAGGTTTGTATTTCTGTAAATCATATATATTCATATCTTTAAAGCATTTTATTTAATGTAGAATAAAATTTGCAATTCACTTGCTGTATTCATACTTAGGTTCTAATATAGCACTAGCAGTTAAATTTACATTTTTTGAATAGCAATAATTCATTAATATGTATTTTGTGATTAATATTTATATAGAATATAATTCTATTGATTTCACAAGAACTGAACCTACAATGACACACGAAAATCAGAAAATCTGTGAAAAATTGCAATCCTCTGATACTGACAATCCTAATGGTAAGGAAATGTTGTGTGTTTAATATAATAATAATAATAATAATAATTTTATTGATCCATTCAGACATCGACAAAAATGTATTGGACAAGTCAAGTTGTATATAGAACATACAAATTTGTATATAGTACACACACAAAACAAAAATAACACCACACTCAAACCATCAAACAAATTGATTCACGTTATAGTCGAACATGAACTCCTCAATAATATAGTATCCCCTCGAAGAAAGTATTGACTTCACTCTGCTCTTGAACCTAATATTATTAAGGTTTCTTATACTCTCTGGCAAATGGTTGAAGAATTTTATCCCCTGATATGTGGGAGATCGCTCGAATTTTGTTGTACTATGTCTCGGGATATACAAAAGATTACCATTCCTGGTAGGATAATCGTGGTAATGTGAATTCCTCACAAACTTCGGGTAATTCTCCTTTATGAGGATTAGACATTTTAATATGTACAAACATGGAAGTCGGAATTTTTTGAGAAATAAAGCATGGCCTACACGATTCCTGCGAAGATAACCCGAACATAGTGCGAATTATTCTCTTCTGTGCTGTGAAAATTCTTCCACTTTTTACAGAATTTACCCAGAGAACGACATTTTAGAACATATGACTGTATACAAGACTGTAGTAGACTGTCAACAAAGATTCAGTTGGCATTGAGAACTTCAGACGTGAAATTGCAAATCTTGATTTATTCAATTTTTTACTGAGGCTATCGATATGATCCGTAAAACGTAAGTTTTCATCTACATGTATACCCAAAAATTTTGTGGTTCGAGTGGATACAATATTTGCTCCATTCATGTCGAATTGGATAGTGTTTGGAGTGTTTTTCGCATTAAAATATATACACTCTGTCTTGGAGATGTTTGAAATCAGACAATTTTGCTCACACCATCTATCGAAGCATTCCACAATCTTTTTAGTGGATATAACTAATTCTTCACGATTACGACCTGTAACCACCAGTGAAGTATCATCAGCAAACAGAGCCATTAGTTCAGTATTGATATGTTGGGGCGTATCATTGACGAATAATAAAAATATTAATGGCCCCAATACTGATCCCTGTGAAACACCTATGTTCAAGGTATGCTTTTCAGAAAAACTGTTTTCCACTTTAACAAGCATTTGTCTATGATGGAGAAAATCACACACCCAATCCAAGAATATTTCCCTGAAACCCAAGTTATACATTTTACTTTCAATGAAGTCCAAATTAATGGAGTCGAAATCGGGGACAAGTCGAAAAAGAGTCCAGCAACTTGTTTTCCTCTATCCATATTGATGTAAATATTCTCAATATTTAAAGAAAGTATTTAAGCGTTTTCCATTCCATGAATATTTCAATAAAACCCTACACCAAGGATACCTGCCAACAATATGACAAATTAGCAATGATGATAGGACATGAAACCAAAAATTTAGAACTAAAACAAGAACAGAAAAAACATCAAGAAGAAGCCCAATCTGCTTATTATAACAAAAAAATAGATAAAGATGAAGCTAGCATAGACAAGACCAAGGTAGTATATACATTCGTTTTAGAGCAGTGTCTACCTACTCCCAATATAAGTACGTCAGTAGCATTTTATAAGCGACAACTTTGGACATACAATCTGACCATGCATGAGTGTTCCAGAAAGGAAACTATGTGCCACATGTGGCATGAAGCTATGTCTGGAAGAGGTGCTAACCAAATTGCCTCATGTTTATATAAGGAGCTTTTGTCAGTGGGTGAAGATATTAAACATGCCATACTATATTCCGACACCTGCGGAGGTCAGAATAAGAATTCTCATGTTGCTATTATGTTCATGATTCTGATGCAGTACTCTACACTTTCGGTGGTAGATCATAAATTTTTAGTTCCTGGGCATACTAGGATGGAATGTGATACGGACCATTTTTTAATAGGAAAACATAAGAAAAAGTATGATCATCGCATTGACCACCTTCGAGACTGGTATCAACTGGTACGGCTTTGTGGAAAAAAAACGTCTGTTTAAAGTGGTGGAAATGAAGAAAGACGATTTTTTTGACTTTGCCAGTGTTCCGAAAACATCTTTTTAAGTTAAAAAAGTAAACCAGAGTGGAGAACGATTTCTATGGAAAGGTGTAAAATGGGTAAGGTACGATGAAACTTATGGAAAATTATTTTATAAAAACAGTTATGATAAAGACGAGCCTTCAAAGTCTTGAGTTTCTTAAGAAGAAGTAATAATTCCACTCCTGAAGATATCCCAGAATGTAGATACCCAAATTTGATATCAGAGGAGAAGAAAAAAAATCTTATTGAACTACTCCCTTTTATTAACGAGATTTTCAACAATTTTTATAAAAATTACCGACAGAAAAAAATGTTAAGGACGTCCTACCCGATATAGAGGAAGAGTTTCTCGAAGAAATTTAGTGTGTTATGAGTTATCTCATACTATTTTCCGTTTTTTTATTTGTGTTAACAGAGACATCTTACTTTATTTCATAAGTTTATAGATCTCAGATTTTTATTTTTCCTGTAAACATTGTAGACCAAAAATAAAGAATATTCTGCAAAAACTTGGTTTGATTAAAAAAGTTTTTTTATAAATTACTATCATCATAATATTAGCTATATTTTTAATTGTTTTCTCAAAACATGTATTTTTGAGATGTCTCCTTCTGCACGCGCACGAGCGAATTGTTGTTTAAATTCTGTTTATATTCATTAATTATATCAGTTAACTCATGCATAACAAGTCCATATATATGGATGCATAATAAGTAATTTCACTTTAATTTGTACTTTCAGTTCAGGAAGATGAAACTTTTCATCACAGCCCTAACATGGATTACAAGAATTTGACATGTTTTACAACAAAATTAAAATCCAAAAGTTATTTCCGTTTATACTGTAACTCCTTACAAACTAAATATGCTCGACATCTTGAACTTAAGCAACACAAGGAAGAAAGTGTGAAGCAATTGTTATCTCTAAACAAATATGATATTTTCAGGAAAAAACTCATAGGGGAATTGAGAAAGAAGGGAGATTTTATTTATGATACTAACAGAGATTAAAACCACGACAACTATCTCATAGTTGTTCGACGTCCAAATTTTAAAGAGAACAGAGTAGCTTCATATTACAAACCTTGTGGTAATTGTGGTGGAATGTATGCAAGTTCTTCCCTTGCCCAGCATTTAAGTTATTGTTTCAGAAGTAAGGTGAAGGGCTCCAGAGATATCCTGACAGGCAGAAGAAAATCACTCTTTCTCAGATTTCAAACTTCTAACAAGCTCAAAAATGAAATATTACCAGTACTTCGAGATGATGAAATAAGTAGCACAATCAAAGGAGATTCTGTTTTTATTCTATTTGGTAATAGACTCTGTCAGAAATATCGATCACCTGACTTGTATTACATGATACGTGAAAAACTTAGATGGTTTGGATGATTTTTTGTATGCTTGAAAAAAATTAGCCCTGCTATCAAATCACTTGAGCAATGTTTTGCTCCAAATTATTATGACGATGTTATAAAAGCAGTTAACATTATGTGTGGACTAGATGAAAACATTGGTCGTTATAAAACGCCTGCAACTGCTAAAGCATTCGGAAGTGATTTTAAAAAGATTGCATTTTATTTATCTACAAAATGAGAAAGGTCAGAAAAACGTTTAAAATTTCATTCATCTTTTGGTTGAAGGATTAGAACATGGTGTTCATAAAACTATCCAGGAAAATCAACTGGAACAGAAACGTAGACAGATTCACCAGCTTCAATTGATATTCAAAAATTGATGTTATTCAGAAAAACTGGAGAATATTCATAGAAGTTATTTGGAAAAGCAATACTCATATTCAAGTTTTAAAGGTTTAATGAGTGTTTTACTGACATCTCTGCAGATATTCAATCGTCGCCGAGCAGGGGAAATGGAACGAATAAGAATTGAAGACTTTCTTAAGTATGAGTCTGTCTTAGAAAATGATGAACTATTAGAAAATATTCCACAGGAAGAAAGGATGAATGCTAATAAATATGTGAGGTTCTTGATAAGAGGAAAATTAGGACGTGGCGTGCCTGTTATGCTTAAGAAAAAACAATTAGATGGATTTAATTTAATTTTGAAACTGAGAAAACATGCTGGTATTTCATGTGAAAATCCTTTTCTTTTTGGAATTCCAGGAATAAATATCAATAAGCATTTATCTGCAACTTGCTTGCTTAGAAAATATTCTAGTTTATGTGGAGCTAAAAATCCTCGGACATTAAGGGGTACCACATTTAGAAAGCACTTTGCTACAAAATGTGCTTCCATGAATTTGACAAATGCTGGCCTTGGGCAGAATGAAAATGCCTTCAAAGAGGCCATTTTACACTCCCCACTCCACCCCCCACCCATTATACATGTACTAGTGCCGTAAAGTAACGGTTGGTGATTCTGTGAGTGAACCAGTGTTAAGTTCTGTATACCAACAAATTCCTCGAGTAAGTTTATTGCGAAACGCTCTTTTAGGCATAAAACCTCGTAATAGTATCAAAATTTTATCAAACGTTGTTCTTAAACCTGCAAAACTTGATTCGTTCTCCAGCAATAATAAAATTTGTACTTCATCTAAATCTCTCCGCAGTAATCAAAATGTTCTACCTTTTAATTTGAGAAATACTGCACACTGCAGTAACTGGGATGTGCAGGATATTTCATTGCATCATGAGATGGTTAAATTAGCTGAATTTTATGAAAATCAGTGTGCCACAGAAGTTGAGATGGTTAAATTAGCCGAATTTTATGAAAATCAGTGTGCCACAGAAGTTAAAACAACTTCGGTGAAGACTAGCTCTTCCAAAAAATCAAAATCGAATAATAAATCTAAAAAAGAAACAACTTCAGGCAAGGTAAAATATTCTAAAAAATCTAAATTTAATTTTAAATCTGATAGTGATTCTGAGGATGATTTTGAAGAAGTTAAACCTTTCAAAATTTACAGAGCAAAGAAGAATGAATCTATATTGCAGGTTGAGCCAAAAAACAAATTATCTAGTATTAAAATGACTATTAAGTCCAAAAGTTCTTGCGTAGACTCTTCCGAGAAAATTGATAGTAAGCTCTCTGTACACCCATCATCTGAATACCTGCTTTATTTTGATGATATTGTTGTATCTGAATTTTCAAAACCTTTTTTCATAAACGTTGATTGTGCAAGTACGTTTAAAGATTCATCAACCGATCCTCAGCCAATAACCAATAGTGGAAATTACCCAATTTCCACTATTGCTTCATCTGTAGGTTTCACAGATGATCTCTTAGAGTGTTCTATGACATCAACCCATGAGAATTTAATTGGTACGTATCTGAATGATTTAGATATTTCTCTTCTCGATGAACAGCCCTCGATAGAAAATAATAATTTTGATTGCGCAAGTACCTTTAAAGATGCATTTGTCGATCCTCAACTAATAATCAATAGCCACAACTCCCAAAAACAATTGGAAAAGTGTATCGTTGATTCATCGGTAGGATTTACAGATGTTCTTTTAGACGATTCTCCGAACGTAGAAAAATTATTTGATACGTATTCAGCGGATTTATATATTTCTCAATTTTCAAATGAAATTAAAACAAATGAGGATGATGGTGTGAATACTTCTGAAGTTTTATTCGTCGATCCTCAACCAGTAGTCGATAGTTTCAAGAGTCAAGAACATTTGAGTACTTGTGCGATTGATTCACCGGTTAAATTAACAAATAATATTTCAGACTGTACTGCAACATCGTCCATTGATAAATTTTCGAACAATTATTTATCCGATACAGATATTTCATTATTTTCAATTGATGAGCCCTTGTTAGAAATTTCGCAGGATGATGGGTTAGAGATAAGTACAACTCAAATAATCAGGGAATGTGAAAATAATCCAAAACTTTCAAGGGCTACCGTTTCGAATAAAAATTCCGAACCTCCTAGATTTTTCAAAGGTTCTATAAAAGCTGCCTCTTGTACGAAAGTACATGCAATCTGTCTAGTGTTTAGTCACGCTCAAGTGAAAGAAACTATTCTGATATTAGTGGTAATATCACTGATGGAAGGCTTTTACCTTTGAGTGTCGAGGACTACAAGATTACTGCTACACAACTCCCCCCCTGTGACGTTGCATGTAATGATGACAAGATTGTTTATTTCTGGGGTAAAAGACATGGTAGGGTTATTGAAAAACCAATTAAAAAAAGAAAATTAATCTTTGAGGGGGGTTTACTCAACAACTACAGCAAGAGGCAGAAATCATTAAAACCATGAACTCATCACATTACTGTTTTCAGGAGGAAAAAGAATTTCAGAATTAAATCATTCACAGAAAACTTAAGAGGGTAAATCTGGCAAGAATTCAAATCGCACATTCCTGATTCTTAATAAGTGTTTCAAACTTATTCCAGGAAATTTTCAAAATTCATAATTCACCGTACAACACAACAACAATCATATGACAAGCGTGTCGCTCCTCCTCGTGGTTTTGTCGGATATCCATAAGCAGAATACTGTCACAACTCAGTTGAATTTCCGTCGTTAAATTGCACAGCTTTATTTGAAGAAATTTCAAAATCTGCCAAAGTCCGCTGGGCAGCCTCTAACATATTCACTAGAAAGCCGGGTTCTTTCATATATTAGATACGACCGTATTGATCACTTTGTAGAATATATTCCAAACAGTAAGCGGAGACGTTGTGCTGGAAACCATACACCATCAAGTGCTGTGAGAACTCAATGTCGCAAATGCAGTGTGTGCCTATGCATAAATTGTTTCAGTGATTATCACCACCAGAATTAATCATTTCGTATTTATTTCTGAATAAAAAATTGTTTCAGATATTTTGCAAATTTTTTTATTGGATACCTTAGAGTACTAGCGTGACATATATGGTACACCGGAGATATATTTGTTCTAAATGTAGCCAGATGAAAATTATACGTTTCTACAATAATTGGACACCTCAACACATGAAAAATGTAAAAAAATTTCATAATGTAGAAAATAGAATAATTCAGTCCCTAATGGGTTAAAGCAGCAAATTTCACAACTGAAAGTGGAGATATAATATTGACGGACTCCAAAAAGCAGCTATTTGATAAGAAGGCTCCTTAAGTGAAGCTGAACAGAAGTGGTGAATATAGTGGCGAGGATGAAGTATCTAATTGGAGAAAACGAGGTAGCTCATTCGAAGCGAGTGAAAATGCAGGAAATATCTAGAAATATGATTAACTCAATGAAAGTTTTCGAGAATGAAAACAAAATCAGATCAGTCATCTTAGGCCAAATTAGGTGGAAATCTCGGAAAATCGACATACGCAGTATATAACCACATGAAAACTTGTATTTTGGCGTCCTTAAACTGTTCTCAAAAGTCACAAATAATTGAATGTTCGCAGGTGTTAAAGTCAGGGGTCAAAGGTCACAAAAATCGAGATTATATTCTCTGCAAATATCTCGTTTATATGGGTTTCACGTTATTTATATTTATAATCAATATTGAAGAGAATTAAATTCTCTATCACTTCTGTATTTAACATTTTTCATACTTAGAACTGTTTACAAGACAGAGGGCGGAGAGCGCGCGGTCAGAGAATCGTATGAGGTCAAGTCCCGATTGAAAACTCGTAATATTGAGATTATAAATGATTTCTACATATATAATTATCATTGTTTATTAATTTTTACATTGAATTTAATCTTTCTAAATTTTATCAATTCAATAACATGCATAATCTCTTTCTGCAATTGAAAAATAACCGAGGGACATACTACAATCACATTTTAATTATATTTTCATTTACACTAATTGCATTTGAAGTAAAAAATAATTAAGTACATCTCAGTTAAAATCCGTAAACTCTTAAATTATTTCAAGTTTGAAAACTATACCGTCTTCTTTTTCAAGGGACCAGTTATTCTTTAGTTTTGAATCGTATCTTGGTAACTATAGACGTCAATTTTAAGAGTTATGGCTGAGTTATATTTCATATGTAATAAGTCAGATTCATCTGAAATTAAATTTGTTGAAGTAGTGCGTAGCATGAAAACTTTAAGAACCTGAAGTATTGAACGAAATGACGGTCAGTAACCTCTGTGAAAGTGCATATAAAGTGACGAAATATTTATACTATTAAATATTGTATTCAAGCAGAGAAACGGCGACTAGAAGACGAACAAACATGTGCAGGTATCAAATATTCCCCAACGAGTGGAGCATCTCTCCAACATTTCAATCGCGTTTATTATCAAATTCAAACTTGGTTAAGGCATGACGAATTCCTGGAACCTATCATGACTATTTCTCCGCCTGCTCCAGATCAATTACTCAATACAATATTCTGTAACTGCAAGAGTGGCTGTGGCTAGAGCTGTGGATGCAGGAAAGCTGATTTACAGTGCTCCTTAACTTGCGGCTAGTATAATGGACAAGCTTGTCTCAATGTTGTACCATATCAGACCGATATTAATGTTGAAAAAACATTTGACCCAGAAACCATGAATGACTTGGAGACAAATCTCTTTGCCGTCTTGAAAACGATAATGAAGAGAAATTCTGCAGCAGCGAGACGATGACGACGGTGATGAAGAAGAACAAGAAGAAGATGAAGAAGAATAAAATTGAAATTAGAGCTGGTTCTCGACAATTTTAGCAACTTTGACAATATTAAATATATAGAATGACACTTTCAATAAAAACATTCATTAATAATTTATTTTCTTCTCTATTCATATAGAAAGTCATTAGTATGAATTAGATTAGAATTGATATATAATTTAAGTATTTTCCTCAACAATTTTTTGATAGCACGGCCAGGTAAGTGTTTTAAAATAAATTGACACTTTATTAAAAATAGACATTTGATGAAAAAGTTAATAAAAAATGAAAATTATATATTTAGCAATAATTTATAACCTCACTATTACGAGTTTTCGATCGGGACTAACAGTTGACCTCGCATGATTCTCTGACCGCGCACTCTCCGCCCTCTATCTCGAAAACAGTTCGAGGTATGAAAAAATGTTGACAAAAAGTGGAAAAGAATTTGAATTTAAATACAAATAGCGTGAAACATATATATTGTAACCACTCTTCCTTTTAATATGTATTTATGCCCGAGCTAGCAGGGAGATTGGTTAAACATATATGGGTTCTAGTTTGTTCTCAGTAATAACAACAAGATAAAATGAAGGTATTTACTATTTTCTTAATACATATTATGAGACTTATCTTTTTGATTTTATATAATTTTCTATCGACGTTTTTCCTAGGTGGACTGTACTCTTGACTTCTGTCCTGGTTCAGCTGTGGTTTCCAAGGTGAATATTAGCCCCAGATAAGGTGATTTTTAGCTCCAGATAAGGTGGTTCTTTAAATTCCAGATAAGGTGGTTTTTTAAACTCCAGACAAGGTGGCTAAAATAATTCGGGGCAAATCAACATACAATCTCAAACTTAATATGTTCCAAGAATATCTGTAGGGTATCGATGGCCAATTCAAATTAACATTTAGATTTATCTCAAGCAAAGATGCTAAGAAAGACAGTATATGTTCCAACATTAAACTGAACATAAGATATGACCACGTGAAATTTGCCATCGTTAGCCTACAAAAATCTTGTGTTAAATTGAGAGAATGAAATAAGTAAATGAATTAAAGATATTTTAAATTAAGAAATGTGAGATGATTATTTCAATATTGAAAGATAAATAATTTAATATAGATAAATGAAAAAAATGAAATGGCGGAAAAATGAAATAAGGAATCAATTCAGATTTTCAAGATAGTGCATTTATACGAAATAATTATATTTCTTCTCATAACTTAGCGTCTATCAGACGCCACAGATACTTCATAACTTTAATATGTTGAATAAACGTTCAATAGATATTGAATATAATTCTAATAGTTAACGATGTTACTTCTTCAACAGTTATTTAGCTAAAGAGAACGATATTACATGTTTCACGTGGAAATTCAACCTCTCTCGATACTCTCTTGTACGCAAGTCATTCATTCAGGCATTTTATAGCGTGGAATTACGGTATTTGAATGCAGAGTTCAGTATCAGAACTTACTCCCATACAATAATACAGTCTACTTTCGAAAGCTCTCCTTACATTATTCAAGATGTCCGGAGTTAGTTTTTTTAGCACAGGTAGTTTTTTGAAGCTAGTTATCGCAGAACAAAAAGTAGATAGTTGGCCATTATCACACTGACGCGAATTAATTATTCATTAATCGTTGTTTACTTGGTTCCAACATGGTTTATTCTACTGAAGAAATGATAGAAATTGTCGCAACCTATTATCAAAATGGTGAATGTGCTAAAGCTGCTGCAAGAATTTATAATATAAATCATCCAGACCACAACGTGAGCCATCAATACGTTAAACAGTTGATGGATAAATTTCGAACTTCAGGTTCTGTTCACAACAGAAAACATGAAGTATTCCGTCCTGTCAGAAATGAGGGAGTTGAAGTTGCAGTTTTAGGACATGTACAAATGGATAATCGACAATCTATCAGACAAGTAGCTAGAGCGTCTGGTGTATCAGCTACTAGTGTTTTTCGGATTTTGAAAGCCTACAAATTCCACCCTTTCAAAATAAGGCTAGTTCAGGAATTGAACGAAGATGATCCTGATCGTCGAATCCAGTTTTGTGAGGAGTTCAGCGAGAAATTGACCAATAACCCGAACCTATTATACAATACATGTTTCTCGGACGAAAATACTTTCATGTTGAATGGTAGTAAATAGACATAATTGTCGTTACTGGAGCGATGTGAATCCTCATTTGGTGATGGAAACACATTCACAAACTTCAAAAAAATTGAATGTTTGGGCCGGCATTCTTGGTAATCATATTGTAGGACCATTCTTCATAGACGGTAATCTCAATGGAGAGACATACTTGAATCTTTTACAAGAATGTGTAGATCCTATGATTACACAATTTATTAGAAAATGAAATAACATTCCAGCAGGATTGTGCACCCTCACATTTCGATGTTCGGGTGAGACAGTTTTTGGACGAACGTTTTCCAATGCGTTGGATCGGCAGAAGGGGTCCAGTGGAATGGCCAGCTAGATCACCTGATCTCACACCGATGGACTTCTTTCTGTGGGGACATCTGAAGTCGAAAGTTTACTCTACTAAACCTACAAATCTAGAAGAGCTGCGACAGAGAATTGTTCGGGAATGCCGATTGCTGACTCCGGACATCTTGAATAATGTACGGAACGCTTTCGAAAGTAGACTGTATTATTGTATGGAAGTAAGTGGAGGTCATTTTGAACAATTTATCCGTTGATTTTGTTTCCATTGATACTATTTTTTGTTGATTTCCTCAATAAAATAAACGACAGCGAATTTTCTGTTTTTTCTTGAATAAAACGTTCAACATTTAATTTCTCAATAACAAATAAAGTAATTTCAAAAAAAAATACAGAGGTGATAGAGGGACAAAAGACCTTTCAGATGATATATCACTTGACCCCCCATGCCATTGAAAAAAATATGGGGGGTAGTTGCTGACCGCAAGGGGGTGATGTTTCGGGTATGATTTTCATATCAGAATTAGTCCCCCTAGAAATAAAAATTGACGTGTTCTTTGAAATTTTCGATCACACGTCCGTTTCTGACTTACAGGGGGGTCAAGTTTTCGTTGGAACGCCCTGTATATATATATATATATATATATATATATATATATATATTTATATTATATATATATATATATATTAATATATATATATATATATATATATATATATATATATATATATTATATAATATATAATAATAAATGGCAGACATTGTTGCCAACCTTCAAAAAAATATACAAAACGTACGGTATGCCAACACATGAAAAATACACTGTGAAAAAAGATAAATATATATATATATATATATATATATATATATATATATATATATATATATATATATATTTTTATCATTTTTCACAGTGAATTTTTCATGTGTTGGCATACCGTACGTTTTGTAAATTTTTTTGAAGGTTGGCAACAATGTCTGCCATTTATTATTACGTAGCAATTTTCCATTGTAGAACTGACGAGATCCTATGTGTTCTTTGATGTTTTTTGTGGAAGTTCTTCCTCAAATTTTGCACTTCTATAATTTAGATTATACCGTTTTATGTTTCATTTTGTGACACGTTTTTGTACCTACACCACTGTGATATTTGGCCCATATTTTTCAATCCCACGAATTCAGTTCAACATTTTCGTAAGTGATATTTGTCGCTTGTGTCATTTTCATCTTTTCTTAATATGGAAATTAAGATCACACATGATGGTATCTGTTATTTGGAGAGAGCACTGAGAATTACGAAATCTGAGAGTTAAAATCTCATCACCATTCTCTTTTCAAAATTGATAACCGTCCTTTTAGTTTAGAAATTCAACTGACACTGTTATGCCTCCAGACATTTCTATATTTTTGTCATTGGATCCTAAGTTTAGTATTGAACCACAAGTTAAGGACGTTAAGATAGCTCGATTGTTGGGTGACGCTAACATTGTTTCATCACAAACAACCAACATTTATTACTAATTTAGTTCATTTCAAACTTTCTTTTAACAATGATATCTACAATAGTTACCTCAATTGTAAAAATTTTATGAAAGACAACCCCCATTTGAATGTTATCCAGTCTGACACTATTATCATCACACATTAATAATGCACCTCTCTTTCGTTGAATATTTTGAATGACACAACCTATTATCGTCAATTAATAGAGACACTTCCTACTATACAATGAGTACCTAGCAAAAACGTTTGTGTTAGAATTGGAAAAGAAGAGTTGGATCTCGAGAAGGGAAGGAGCGCATTACAGAGTTCATATGGTACTTGTTATAAATTCTATGGACTTCCAAAGATCCGCAAACCAGTTTCACAAATAGGCCTATCATTTCTGGTATTAATACTCCGAACTGAAGTGTAGCTCAGCTTATTACTAATGTTCTCACAACTTCATATAATTCAGACAACAATTTTTTTATCAAATATTCTTAAGAATTCACTTCCTCATGATCATAATCAGTATAGACGTTGTTTCACTATTCAATAATATCTCTGTTATTTCAGCAAATAATAGTATTATTGAGCACTGGGGTGAGATTTCTTCACATTGCAACATGTCACAAGAATATTTTCATACATTGATAGATTTTTTGTATGATACCACAGTTTTGTTTTGACAATACTATTTATAAGCTGATCCTGAGCATGCCTATGGGCAGTCTAGTTTCTCCAATTATTGCAAAATATGTCATGGATGATCTCATTGAGAGTTGTCGTGACCGGTAACCTTGTAATGTTCCTTTTTAAAGAAATATGGGGACGATGTTATCTTGATTGTTCCACAGAATAGTTTGTAGGTGTTACTGGTTTTCAACTCTTCTCATGAATACTTACAATTTACTATTGAAGAAGAAGATGACGTATGCAGTATCCCCTTTCTTCATACTTAAGTGATCGGAAGGGCTGAGATATAAGAAAAAGTCATGGGAAATTTCAATAATGTTCAAAAATGTCGAATCCATTTACAATTACAAAGAATAATGATAAGTATGAATTTGTGAGATGAAAACCATGAAATTATCAGCTTCTTCATGTTTATATTTACAATAACCTGATCAATTTATTGCAATTATCTCAAGTTAACTGAAAAAAATTAGGTGTCTCCGAATATTTCAAGTTCGTGCATTTACTTTCTTTCCTGTCCGAATCCCTCTATTGGAAAATTATCGACTCTGTGCCACTAGTACAGAAACAGTTACTTACTGATCTGTTACAGAGATGATTCGATCAGATACTATGACAGCTTAGGCAACACCAATCAGAAGTGCCTGCACGCTATACGTCAATATTTGAAGGCCGAACATATTGACAAAAAAAAATTGGACTACCTTACCAGTTTCCATTTGGAATGCATTAAAGACATTCCAAAACAAAGGAATGGGTACGATTGCGGCATGTTCGCGTGTAATTACGCAGAGTTCTACTCGAGGGGCGCCATCAGGTTCTCCTTCAAGCAGGAAGATATGCCGTATCTCCGGAACAAAATGGTGGTCGAAATTATAACAGGCGAGCTGTTATAATAATATTTATGATATTTTATATTCAGATCATTTATTTGAATTCTTGGCTAACTTCAAGCATTTTTGGTGCTGAAAGAGCTTGAAGTTAGCCAAGAATTCAAATAAATGATCTGAATATAGAATTATAGGTACCTACCTATTCTGCTTTAATTATTAAAAATTTTTATTTTTTTATTTGTACTAGGTATTTTATTAGTACTAAGATATTTAGAATGTTTTTTTGTTATATATATTATATTAATATATTTTATATTTATGAAGTTTTATTAGAAGAATAATAACCTGACAATATCCAAAGGAAATAAGTTTCATTTACTATAAATATTCAGGTAGGTAACGGAATGCAATGAAAATGAGTTTTATAAAAAATCACTGAAAGACATTTTTCTAGAGATTGCTGTCAATAAAAATTGCCGGTGCAACGAAGAAAATCTTTGTTATATAGTCGACCTTTAGAAAAAATTAATTTTCATTTTCATGACATCTGAAAAACACAGAAGTTCTCCTTGTAATAAGGTGACTATGTATAAGTTAAAAAATCTAATCTAATGACGAGAAAGTTGATTTGCTTTTCGTATACTTGGAATGTTTGAGAAATACTAGACAATCTGAAGCTGTGTATGGGGAATTGTTCTCTGAGAGGCATCAGCCGTCCGAAGGATATTTTCGACGCATTGAGAGGAATTTGCGGAATCATGGATCGTTTCAAAAACCCTCGAGTAAGAATTGTACAGTTACTAGCAGAGGAGTTCAGAAGCCAATCTAGATTACAATAAAGTGATATTTATTCGATTTAGGATTCGTGGAATAGCGAAAAATTGAGAAAAAATAGAAGTATCATCGAGTGAGATTGCACGTCATAATGCAATATCGACTACATCAATTCGAAAAACTTTAAAAGAAGAAATAAATTTAGACCATATAAAGACAGCAGAATCTACCATCTGGATTCATTGGACTATGATAACAGGATGATGAGAGGAGATCCACAAATAACGGATGGTTTAGCAGAAACATTCATTATCACCGGTGACAAGAAATTCTTTCCTACATATAGCTTAAAATTTCCAAGATAGATTTGGAATCAATGTTTCGCTTGGTGTTCTAGACAACAAGATTATCGGTTCCTACTTTTCGAGACATCCATGACGAGGGAATTATATTTTAAATTATATTCGGAAAATCTAGTTGAGTTCTTGTAAAATTTGCCTTAGAATATTCTGACAAAATATCAGTTTTCCAACATGATGGAGCTCCGTGACTTTTCAGAAATATTTGCAGATCTTTTCTCAGTACGACTATGCAAGGACGATAGATAGGAAACAATAGTCCTGTCCATTGGCCACTACGTTCACCTGGCCTGACCCTTTCGGACTTTTCATTGTGAAGTTTCATTAAAGATAACGTATTCGTGTATTCACTTTTGGTAATATTGACGAATTTGAAGAATTAATAGGGACGGCTTGTATGGCTATAACTCCACAAATTCTGGAAAATTGCCATAAACATACTATAGCAAGGGCGAATATGTGTTTAAGAAACGATGGACAGCAATTCGAACATTCAATGAGATATCGTGACCGACGTTGATAGTTAGGAGTATTTTGACATTTTCTTCTGTTTTTCAACCCATTAGGTACTAGCGATCCATATAAGGAACACTAAACACTACATGCTCAAACTGTGCCAAAAAATATTTGAAATGGCGGAAGTTATAGATAATTATTGTTATCGTTGAGCCTGTGACTTTGTAAAATATCAAGCAGTAAAATGTAATTATAGTTTTCTGATTTTTTACAACTATACTACTGTAAATAACTGAAGTTTTGTAAGATTTGTACTCTATTCAATATAAATTTTGTATATAGAAATTGTAACAATATTTTTTCTGGTTGAATTTTATGTTTTTTCATCGTATTCCATAAATAGAACACTAGTCTTTTATGATACTATTGCAATTCTGCATATGTTTTCAGATTAACTGTTCAGCAGATTGCAGATTTGTTAGAAAGTGACGAATTTTAGAAAGAATTGGAACCCAATGATAGGGTGCAAGCAGTTTATATTGAACCAATAGAAAATAGAGAGTTATCAGACGAAGATTCTGCAGATGAAGATTCCGGTGGCTTGTTGGATAATTCATCAGGAAAACAATTTGCGGCAAATGCACACAAATAGTAATATGCATGGAAAAGTTTCTAAAAAAGGGAGGGCTCTAGTCAATCTTTTCTCATTGAAAAATATGTTTCTGTTTCCAATTATTTCAAACAGTTTGGAAGTGGCCTATAAAAAGGCAAAAAAAGCTGAAGAGACATCAAACTTGGAAATCGATTAAGATGATGATATCCTTCCAAAAAAAAGGTAAATAAATTTACCAAAAAGGCAGATTTATTCCAGTGATGAAGAACAGCAGTCTGAGCATAAACGACCTCCAAGAATTTCACTGAAACAAAAATCGGGTATGTATTATAGGGTGGTTTGAAAGTATGCTCCTAATTTCTGTAGGGTTTTCAAATATAATATATTATTTATTAATTATTGTCTTATAGTTTTAACTCAGTACAAACATTTTTTATTATTTAGTAAATCCTAAGACATTCTTGATTTTTTGAAAATTGAACTGTATAAACAATTGATTTTTTACTAAATTTGCTTAACCCTGAACAGGTTTTTAATTCTGAAAAGGGAAACTGTATAATTTATTGCTCCTAATATTTTACCTCTTCACAGTTGCCATTTGTTCTGCTCCAAATCAATCTGAACCAGTAACAAAAAATACCACACCTATAAATATACCATTATTGGGGCAGACAAATTCTCAAACAGGTCAGTAGAAATTGGATTCTAGGATAAAAATTAATACATACAGCTTATAGTTTTTCTGTTTTCATACTTACACACTATTGCATGAATATTTCACTTAATACTTAATGAATTGTCTCAAGTATTTATAATAATTAAGCGTTTTTTTATCCTGTTAGTATTCTGAGAGATTGTCTAAACAAATAATTGGGAAATCAGTGATCAACTAAATGAGTATCAAGCTGTTCCCAACAACTTTTTCAGTCTGACCAGTACATTTAATCCTTATTAATTTTTTAGTACTTTTCCCGGAAACACCTTCCAACAGCCACTCAGAAGAACATAATATAGCTAATAACAAACCAGAAAAAGGTAAATATATTGTACGGTTAATAGTAATTATGTACAAAAAATTATTTTATGAATATTTCACCTATTAAACAAAATTCTGGTGACCAATTTTAAAATTCAATTTTTTTTCTAGATTCAGTCACATATTATCTAGCATCTTTAAAAGAACAAAATAATGAAATATTGAGCATCTTGAAAAAAATACAGGGAAAAGTATTTGCAGCTGAGGAAGTTAACAGCAATTTCTTTAATCTCCCAGTAACTAGCCTTGAAGACCTCCAAGCATTGGAGGATAGTTTGGACGATGAAAAGCTTAAAAAACTGGTAAGCACCCTCATGAAAAATAATTTATCAAGTTAGTAGTGTAATTAAAATAAGAAATTAAGCATTTTTTCATTTTTTTTGTAGACAACTTGTTGTACTAAATTTGGAGGAGATTGAGCTACAAACAGAACAAACAGAATTTTGAAAGAATTGATTCCAGATAATGTAGCATGCTGCTACAGTTTCTATGGTAAAAGGGCTGACAAAAAATCCTTTTGCAACCTAAAACTCAGGAGAGTTATTGTAGGTAAGTTACGCACACATTGTATGGGGAATCATTTTAATTTAAAGAGGGCTTCATTAACTGAGAAAATTATTGCATATCTTCTTTTGAAATTAATCTAGAAGAATAGAACTGTCTAATATATGCTTGAATAGATAACTACCTAATATCAATTTACATTAACTTCCTATTTTTACTGCTTCAAACAAATCTTGGTCATACATAAATGTTAATTAACTTAGCAGATGCTGTTAAAAAAATGTGCCCACTAGCTACAGATTTTGAAGTTGAGGGCTGCATTAAAGTTTGGCTAAAACATGCTCCTCAGCGTCTCAAAACAAAAATGGCGAAGGAGAATAACAACGAACGTGTTTGATTAGAAAATCAATATTTTTGTTTATATGTGTTTGCATTTGAGTTTCCAAGATCTATAATGTCAGGTTAAGGGTTTGAGTAATTTTATTTTGGTTCGCTTAAATAGAGATAGATTTGTTTCACAATAAAAAAAATGTTAAAAAAAAAGAAGCTAAAGGAAATTGTAGGTCCAAGTCAGTTTTTTAGAAGAATTTCTAGAGCTAGTAGGGACATCATAATCTCCAATAGTGACAGATCTGATGCCAGTTGTAGCAATGATCATGAATCTCAAAGTTATGAAAATGCAGGCTTTGTAGTTAATGAAAACACCGTAACACAGCCGTTAAAAACATGGTGATGATGAAAATCTTGAAGTGGCTGATTTAATGTCTTTTGAATTTACTGATAATGCAATTATCGATGCTCCCGGTTCAGTGAACCATTAGAGTCAACTTTGCAAGATAAATTAACTATGTGGACATTAGAAGAGAAAGTTTCGCATTCGGCAGTGACCAAGCTGTTGCATATATTACAAACTTATCATCCTTCTCTTCCCTTCGATTGTAGGACACTTTTAAAAACCCCTCGTCAAATACCAGTTAAAGTTTCATCAGAGGGTGAGTATGTTCACTTTAGTTTAAAAAATACCCTGTATAAAATTTCGGAAAACAGCAATGTAACTATTCCAAATCCAATTAAAATATGTTTTAATGTGGATGGATTACTATTGTTCCGTAGCTAATAAACAATTTTGGCCTATTTTAGGTATTATAAAAGACGTTGAATGTGATCCTTTCGTTATTGGAATCTATTGTGGTGCACATAAACCAAGCCCTTTGGACTCTTTCCTTGAAGATTTTATATCTGACCTTCAAGAACTTTTAACTGTAGGAATAAAACATAGTAATGTTCACTACGCTATTAAAATACACAGCTTTGTGTGTGATGCACCTGCGGAAGCATATTTAAAGTGCACTAAATCACACACAGGGTGGTTCTAATTAACACTTTTGAAGCTTCTCGCAGATCCAGATATGTTTCTCTTGCTACTGCAAACAACGTTTATTGTAATAATTATGATCCTACGAAACGTTCAGAGTATTTGATATACTTCGACATAAATAATCAGGTATACTATTCTTTATATCGAGTTGAAAAGTTATATATTGCTAAACCTGAATTCAAGATCTGCACAATATTCAACAAAAATCTTGTTGCTGTTGGATTGAGAAAAATGGAAGTCTTCTTTAATAAACCTTTATAATGTTGGACAGGCAATACTCGACTTCAGGGCCGTAGCTAGAGTCTCGGGGGCCCTGGGGCAACAAGTAAATTTGGGGCCTTCCCTACGAAATTCTGTTTTCAAATTTAGAAATACACCTAGGGTTGTCTATAGAACGTTCGAATTTCCCGCGCATATAGAGATATCGCGAGCACCAGTGCTTGGAGATCGGAAACCGGGAGGGCAACCCTTACTCTCACTTGTGATCACTCTCTCTCGTTCTCTTGGCTGCGAGAGAGTGAGAGAGAGTGATGGTGGGGATTGCCCTCCCAGTTTCCGATCTCCGATCCGAGCCCCGCTCGATACCTCGATCGGCGCGAATCTGCTGCTTACATAAGGTCTTACATAATTGTCTTATTTAGACAATCGTATAATTTGACAGCTTCAACAGTATGTTTAAGTACTCTATGTGTTTTAATTTATTGTGACGTTGGTCTGCACCATGAAACGAGTTTATTTGAGTGGGGCGAAAAAAAGAGAAGCAAAACGAAAAAAAGAAGATGAAGCAAAAAAGATTTCCGAGAAAATTGTGAATTGGTTGTCATCCACGCCTGCATCGTCTGTTGATACGGGAACTGTTCAAGGTATATGCGTGTAAACATTATATTAATAATATAAATGAGTAATATTAACCCAGTAAAATAACCAGTGAAATAAAAACATTTTACAATGATATTCTGTAGAAGTTTTTAAAGAAATCTCATTAAAGCCCTAGTACTACTCCACCCTGATATTTACAAGGAAACTATTAGGAATCTACAAAGAAACTACCAAGTTATTACGAGAATACGAGGTGTATTTTTTCCAGCTAAAAACACATAGCGTTTTCGAGTGACTCGATCCGAAGCAGATTTCCCGTAAGTTGAAAAAAGAGAGCAACACTCTGAGAACAATCCGACAAAGACCGGCGAATCTATATATCTCTTTTTAACTAACGTGAAACGCATACGATAAAGGAAACGGAATTGCTCTGTCTCCCAGAGACGGAGCAGTGTAGAGCAGTTTTTGTACACGTTCGCTACGCATTCCACGTTGGTTAAAAGGAGATAGGTAAAGTCGCCGGCCTTTGTCGGATCGATCTCAGAGTGTTGCTCTCTTTTTTCAACTTACGGGAAATCTGCTCCGGATCGAGTCACTTGAAAACGTAAACAAATATGCAGCGGTGTACTGCACACAACTAATCACATTTAGGTTTTTTTATTGGTAACCGTCTAATTATCTTTAAATTTGTTAAGAAAATAAAAAGTAAAAGTATTATTGAACGTCAAAATACACGGTTACCATAATATAAAAATGGAAGTCATTTGAAGTATTTATACTATCAAAACTAGTCGAGTATGCAACTCTTTTCAAAAATCTAATTCGATAATGGAATACGTTTTTTTTATTAATTATTATTATCAAACCAATAATACATTTTTAAATTATTAATAAAAAACTTGTTACCTTCCAAGATGTTTTTACCCAATTATATTTATTCAAATAATACTACAGTGCCCAATCCCGTAATATTAAACCTTCTCTGAGGAACTTGGAAGTAGAAGGAATCTTTATACAATGAAAACAGCAAATACTACGAACATTACGTCTTATTAAATCCTTTCAAGAATATCTATCCTCTCTCATCTGTACAAGCAATTCACCTGAACTGAACAAAAAGAGTACACCTCATCTTACTCAGACGGATGTATTTCAATATTTATTACAATAAGAAAGATTCAGTCAACGTCCATCTGTAAGTCTGTGATTGTTCCCCTTTAATATAACACAGCACTCCTAGTCCGCAACATCATCTTTTTCAGACAATGTACGTACAGGAATGCTTGTAATGTAACTCACTTCAATCAATTGATGTCGTTGCCAACGATTATTGCTTCACAATTTTTCTTTCATCAATGTCTAAAGGTCAAGAAGGTATATCTCGATAGAGACAGCTTATATAAATACCGTTCCTCTACCATAGTAGGATTCATACTATCAAAAACCAAATAAGACATCGTACGCACGTTGAAAATGCAGTTTATTCGAACTCGTCCAATTCCATTTTGGAATAAACTGACACGTTTCAAACTGTAACAATAATAAAGAAATTGCTTATTGTACTGTATCTGTATACATATAATTTTAACTGAATAGTAAAAAAATTTTAATACCATCGCTTGTTTGGCAGTTTTCACTTGGATTGTTTCGATAGTATCGGTACTTTCACTGACTTCCATTTTCATAATGTCAACCTTGTAGTTTGACATACAATATTATTTTCACTTTTTATTTCCGTGATAAATTTGAGGATATTCAGACGAGAAATAATTTTAAAAAAACTCAAATGCGATTGCCTTGTAGTTTCCTAGTAAATTTCTGGTAGCTTTCTTGTAACGAGGAGTACGAGGGAGATACAGAAAATGTATAGGAATGAAAAAAAAATTGAAATATTTTATAAATTATTTTTTATGCAGAATCCTCAGAACCTGAACCAAGTACATCAACGCAGGATCAATCTCGATTAGTCACAGAACTACAGCCAGAATCATCCCAAAATGAACAAGACCAAAATGTGAAAGATTGCGAGGTAAAAATATTGTTATCGAAACCATTTCATTTTCTGAGGAAACACGAACTAAATTTCGGAGATTTTTCAATTTTACAAATATAGAAGTTCTATAATGCAAATATGCTATTAATAAGAAATTTTCTATGGAAATGTCTTTCTTCTTAAAGTGCTTTTCAAATGTCTTACTTTTAAATTTTCCTCATCAAGTTCTGTATTTGTTAACAGACCTTGATTGTTCCCACCGAATCCGTCGGCTTCCAAATTTGCTTATGTTTCCCCTATATTTACAGACTCATCCGCCCGATGCGAGTAACGAGAGCATTACAACAGGAACTGACTCACTGCCTCCTACCAACGTTGAAAGAAGAGACACTTTTCCTGGCATTATTACGGATCCAATCATCAAACACGCTCTAATTTCGTCGGGCCCCGAACAATCTCCAGGTCCTTTTCCGAGAGATGAAAAACAGGACGGAGGCTTTTTCTCAAAAAATTTTTACTATTCTACCGCAAAATCAGGACTTCAACTGAGAAGAAATTGGCTATGCTACTCGACCGAGCATGACAGTGTGTACTGTTAACCCTGTTGGCTTTTTCCTGAGAAAACGACAAGCGGATTGCAGAGTATATGGGTTACAGGATTTCGCGATTGGAAACATCTCTCGGAACGGATCAAGCTCCATGAAAATTCCCAGTTCCACGCTCTGTCTTAAGTCGTTTATGAGCAGTGGCAAAAATACGGAACGCTGGACGAAGCTCTTGAATAGAATTTTAAAAAAAATCGCAACTTATGGCGTAAGGTACTCGAAAGAGTTTTAGATGTCACGTTAATGCTTGCCACGTGCAACTTAGCTTTTCGAGGTGCAAGTCATAAACTCTTGGATAGTAATAAAGGAAATTTCTTGTCCGTGATAGAATTGTTAGCGAAGTACGACCCTGTTTTGAAAAATCTATTGGAGAAGCCTGACAGATCGGTAACGTACTTGAGTCCTTGCATTCAAAATGAACTCATTTCTCTTCTTGCTAAACAAGTTAATGATTCCATTGTTTCTGAGTTGCAAAGAGCTCTTTTTTTCTCGGTGATTATGGACACAACTCAAGATAGTAGCAAGATAGATCAATTAAGCGAAGTTTTTCGCTATGTTAAAATTGTGTCTAATGAAAGAGGAAAACCGACTAACTTAGAAATTTGTGAAACTTTTACATCTTTTACTGAAGTTAGAAATCAATCTGCTGATGGCGTTTCAAATCTTATTATATCATCGATAAAGCAAAAAGGTTTGGATATTCAGAAATTGCTTGGTCAAGGATACGATGGTGCAGCCGTTATGAGTGGGCGTTTAGGAGGCGTTCAAAAAGAATAATTGAAGTAGCACCTCATGCTTTGTTTGTTCATTGTGCCGCTCACAATTTGAATCTTGTGTTAAAAGATGCTGTTCGAGAAAACTCAGAAATCGCCCGTTTCTTTGAGATTGTACAAGATATTTACAATTTTTTCGGCCACAGTATCGTACGTTGGCAAGATTTGCAAACACCTTCAGAAAAGCAGAATACCTCCAAAACAACCATTAAAACATTGAATCCAACACGTTTTTCAGGCACTCATGACTCGATTTACGCTCTGAAAAAAAGATTGCCTGATATCTGCAATAATCTATCGCGTATTGTTTTAACTAGTAAGAAGTCTAGCGAAAGAAACGAAGCGTTGGGGCTTCAAAAACGTGTTGAATCTCTAGATTTTGTTTTTTGTTTAGTCGTTTTGTGCAAAGTTTTTGAAAAAATTAATATTGTGTCAAAAGCTCTTCAAGCAGAAACAACAGATTTGATGATAGCTCATGAGTTATTGGAAAATGCGCATATCGAAGTTTCTTCCATGCGACAGTCGTTCGAAGAATTTTCAAAGGAAGCATGCGATTTATGTTTGAAACTTGGCATTCCTTTACAGTTTTCAGAAAAAAAAGTGCACAGAAAACGAAAAAATTTTGATGAACTATGCGTAGACGAAAGACTTTCGGATCCTAAGGAAAGCTTCGCAGTGACTATTTTTTATCCTTTAGTGGACACGATTTGTTTTCAACTAAAGTATCGATTTGAAGGTATGAAATCTGTTCTAGAAGTCTACAAAGTTGTTCAACCAAAATTCATGATCAATGCCACTGACGAAGAAATTTCGTTAGAAGCCGAAAAATTTGTGAAAATTTTCCACGATCACATTTCTTCTGCATTTCCATCGCAATTACTCGCTTTACGATCAGCGTTCAAGAAAAAAATAAGTCAAATTGATAGTGTGAAACAACTTGCCAAATTGATTATCATTGAAAACAGCTCTTTGACGTCAACTTACACTGATGTATGCACTGCGTGTATCATGTTCTTGACACTTCCTGTCACAGTTGCAACGGCGGAAAGATCTTTTTCAAAGTTGAAATTGATAAAAAATTATTTAAGAAGCTCTATGGGGCAAGAGCGATTGTCCGGATTGGCATTATTATCGATTGAAAACGAGCGAGCGAGACAGATCGATTTCAGCGAAACAATCAACGAATTTGCGGCATGCAAATCGAGAAAGCGGCGTTTTTGACACTGTTCATTGATTTAGATACTAACATTTGTTGTAATGAACGAAAATACGTTATTTTGCGCATCATCCAATAAAATTACAAAAAAAAAATGTTAAGTTGTTTTATTTTGGAAAAAAATTATTCGATTTAAGGTATTTTCATGGGCCCCTAAAGTCTTTCCCGGGGTAAGGCTCTTTCAGGGCCAAAAATTGGTCGACAATAAGGGGCCCCTTCTCTTCGGGGGCCCTGGGGCACCGCCCCACCTGCCCCATGCTAGCTACGGCCCTGCTCGACTTGGCCAAAACAACTGTTTATGCTTTTCATAGTGATTATATGAAAAAAGAGTTTGGGGCGACTGCAGCGCCATCTATACGGACACTGATAGTTTACTTTATGAGCTACATAAGGATCCGTATGAGGTTATGAAACGTGATTGTCATACCCGTTTTGACACATCAGATTATCTACCTGAAAATATTCATGGAATTCCTCAAGTGAATATGAAAGTATTGGGTATGATGAAAGATGAGAACAGTGGAACTCCTATGACAAATTATGTGGGACTTCGTTCAAAATTATACACTACGAAAGTATTAAAGACTCATGAAGATATAGAAAAAGAAAAGAGGCAGTGGGTTGATGAAGGGTACGATGATGATGAGATAGATGATATTATTAAAAATGCTGGTGTTATGAAGAAAGCAAAAGGAGTCAAATCGTCAGTTGTGAGGACGAAGATTACTTTTGAAGATTATGAAAAATGTTTTGATACATGGAAGGAGGTTACTATAACTGAAAACTTAATAAGGGCCTACAAGCATAAGGTATATTCCTTCACACAGCAGAAAATTGCACTCAGTCCTAAAGACGATTAAAGATAGTTAATACCTGGAACAGATGAGAAGCTGCATTGGGGACATTATAGGGTGCCTTCGAACGTGTCTCATGATGATCTATTGATCGATACTGATTGACCATAATTAAGAATTATTATATTATCAATAAAATTATCATGTAACCATTAAAAAAATAAATAGCTATATTTTCATCCTTGAAAAGGATTGATTTGTATATATTCCTCTTACATAGTTCAATATGAATAGTGGTCTTTATACCATATATAAATCAGGAATGTCATTGACTCTGATATACAAGGAGCCATTTCCACTCCGTTGAATTCGACCTAGTGCGCATGATCAAAAAGGGAACCATTTTCGCTTTTTTTGGACCTTAGATTTCCTTATAGGAATTTACATGTAAAAATGTGCAAAAGTGCGCTTGAATCAGCCTAGCCTATCTACTTATAATCGATTTTTTAAATGAAGAATTAGAAGTCGAACAAAAGGGAAAACCAAAAATTTCTTATGGCGATGGATGCTCTGCGTAAAATCACAACGTGACATTATCTAATGCACTTCAACATTTATGCATCGAAAATAATGCAAAAATATTTAGATAAAGGTCACTCGCAAATAGAGTGCGATAGTGTACAATCCACCATTGAAAGAAAAAAAAAGTAAATGCATTTACTCTCCATCAAATAATGTGGAAATAATTAAAAAAATCTATACAAAGTAAAATACATTTATCACCGATTTTTTGATGACTTTTCATCGAAATTAGATATTATTCACCCATTCGTCCAGGAAAAAAGAGTGGGAGGTGCATGCGTGAACAATCTGAGGACTCTAAGGTATTCTAAAGATTTGTCTATCCAATACGAACTAAACTTTGACGAGGAGTGGCTATTTTTACCAGTTGGCAAAAATACTAACAATGCAGGACACTCAAAAATGACCGTTTGTATATTATAAATTCAATCACCTACAGTTCCTCAAGACCGTTAACCACCCTCAATATCATGGGTTTTATGACTCTTTGAAGCACTAGTTTTTTGTATCTCATACCGGGCCATACCCATTCACCACCAGATAGAGAATTTGCAGATATCGAAGACCATAAGGAATATTTGAAGCAGGTTTACAGTCCAGATCAGTGGTATGAACTATTAGAGATGCAAAAAAGAGAAATCCTTTTGAAGTTGTGCCGATGCCTCAGGAAGATTTCTATTGTTAGTTTGCAAAACTCTATCACCACAAAAAATGTGACAGATACCAAAGAACGTTTAAATTCGAGCCACGTTAGATATTTCTATTTTGAAGCAGAACATCCTTATACAATGTTTGTAGAACACTGTTTGAATGGGCTGTTCACATCCGTTAATATCGGAAAAATTCCCAACGTGTAGCGAGCTTCCCTAAAAGTATAATAGTTTCATAAAAATCAATTCAACGAAACTTGCAAATCTCAAAGCACTTCTTCCTTACATGTCTCCAGTCTACCATGGATTTTATACAGAACTCGGTGTAGAAAACATACAACTAGGCAATGGGCATATAGAAGACGACAATGCAGAACATTTCGATGACAATGATGATGTCTCAGATGATGTTTGAATTTCGATGAGTCTACAAATAAATTTAATGAAAATTTGAGTGTAAAATGATAACAAGTCTAATTTTTCTTACATTTTAATTTATTTTTTCTTAATCTAGTATATTTTAGTCTTGTAAAATAAACATTATGTTGGTGGAGATAAAATTCACTTATTGTTTCCATTGTAAATGTGATTTCACGATTTCAATGAAATATTAGAATATAAATTATTCCAAACTAATTTTGTGTGGATTAATACTGCCGTGCTTAATGAAAACGCGGTACCGTGAACTGGGGTGACTTTGCCTACGGGGGCGACTTTACCCAGTTACACCTTAACATATATTAGACCAATCCGTAACCACTACTTAAACGGAACGCGCGATTTAACAATCGGAAGTTAGTAGTGGGGGTATATCCTGTTGCTAACCGCCCTTGACCACGTACTCGGCAGTCGCATATTGCACTAATAACATCGAGAAGTCGAACCCACTTTTTACGTCTATTTTGCATGTTTTAAACTTTGTGTTGGCTAACCCAGAGAACTTCGATATATTGCGGTGAGTACTTAATATTATTTCAATATACTATTGTGGAAAATGAGGGTATTTACCAAATTTAAGTATGAATAATTTGTTGGATTAAAAATGTGGTGGGCAAAGTCACCCCGTCAATAAAACACGTGATGGGCAAAGTCGCCCCGCCGGGTAAAGTCACCCCCCCAGTCGTAAATCCGATAGTAGCTTTGCCCTAAGCATGATTGTTAACTATTAAATTTGCATCTAAGCTAGACATGTTATTTCAGAAAGATGCCCAGAACTTATAAGAATAAACTAGGGGCGCGTGCGTATATGAATTATACTGAGGATGTACTCGCTCAAGCAGTTGCAGATATTCAGAGCGGTAAAATGTCAGGAAGGCAGGCTGCAGTTTATTACAAAATTCTCAAGGGAACACTGAGTAATAAAGTAGCCCAGCGTCATTCCAAACATATTGGTGGACAAACTGTGTTTAAACCGCAAGAAGAACAACATATTTTGCATCATATATTACTATGTGCAGATTGGGGTATGCCACTGGATTCTTTTGACATAAAGCTGATAGTAAAAGAATATCTTAATACTCTAGGACGTGTTGTACCAAAATTTACGGATAATGTTCCTGGCGACATGTGGTATAGGAATTTTTTAAAGCGACATCGAGAAGCACTGACAGTCAGAAAGTGCCAAAACATAAAAAGAGCAAGAGCAGCGGTTGGACCAGAACAGATATCAACTTACTTTGATCATTTGGAAAGGTCTCTAGAAAATATTCCAGTTGAGAACATCCTTAACTTCGATGAAACCAACTTTTCGGATGATCCAGGAACGAAGAAAATGGTGTTTAGAACAGGTGTTAAATACCCCGAAAGGAACATCAACTCGTCAAAAGGCTGCATATCTGTAATGTTTGCCGTGTCTGCTATTGGAAAAGTACTACCATGTTATGTAGTATACAAAGCAGAGCATTTGTGGAGAACATGGATTGAAGGGGGCCCTATAGGCACAAGATATGGCAGAACCGCATCAGGATGGTTTGACGGGCCTAATTTTGAAGAGTGGTTTTTGCAAATTGTTGTCCCGTGGGCAAGAAAATTGGAGGGTCCTAAGTGTATTATTGGGGATAATCTGAGCTCCCACATCAGTCCCAAAGTAATTCAAAGTTGTGAAGAGCTAAATATTAAATTTGTATTTCTGCCGGCGAACGCCACCCATCTGTGCCAACCGCTAGATGTGGCTTGCTTCGCTCCAATCAAATGAATATGGAGGTCCATTTTAACCAATTACAAACTGCAGAACCCCCAGAGTGCGAGTTTAGAAAAGTCAGTTTTTCCAAGGCTTTTAAAACGATTTTATGATGAAATGAGCCCCCGTATAGATAAAAGCATCAAAGCAGGTTTTAGGGCCTGTGGCATTGTACCGCTAAATCGAGAAGAAATTTTGAAGAAAATACCGAGAGAATCTGTGCAGGCCCAAGCTGATGCTGCCACAGTAGTAAGTGATACCCTACTGAACTACCTACAAGCATGCAGGAAAGGTGACAAACAATATCCCAATAAAAGTCGGCAAAAAAAAATTTCTATTCCTGCAGGAAAATCTATTTCTATGATCGATTTGCAACCTGATACTCAACGTAAAGAATCAAATGTGTATACAGAAAATCCTGAACCCATAGCTGGTTGCAGTAACGTTTTAAATTCTGGATCCAAGAAAAAGTTAGAAAGAATTGAAAGTGACTCTGGAGACAGCAGCGAGGATGAGGCTATGTCCTTAGGTAATAGCTCAGGTGATGCCGAAAGTTTTTCAGAGTTAGAAATAGATTTGCAGGTTGACCCAGAGAAACTAACCGTAGACGAATATGTTATTGTAAGATTTGGCACGCGTAAAAAAACACAGTTTAAGCGCTATGTGGCTAAAATTATTCGCGTTTATGAAAGCAGTGAAGAATTTTCTATTAGTTGCCTTCGCACAAAAGACAAAAAAGTCTTTGTCTTTCCTAATCAACCGGATATTTCGGATGTAGTCTTAGACCCAATCGTTGGTATTCTTCCTACACCTCTAAGCAGCCGAAGGGGAAGAATTGTCTTCGGATGTGATTTAAGTAGCTATGTAGATTAAGAGGCTTTTATATATATCTACCTTAATAGGTTCCCAATATTTTGTATAATTTAAGTTTTGTTCAGTTTCATATGTTATGTTACATTTCTTACTATTTTCTAGTTATAAATAACAATAAATACACTGGTTAAAAAAATTCCCCAGTTTGAATTTTTTATGAATAAATATGTTAAAAAGTATAATATATACCCCTTTATAACTAATCAAATATGTTGATATATATATATATATATATATATATATATATATATATATATATATATATATATATATATATATATATATATATATATATATATATGTTTTTAAATGTATTTAAGTATTTACGCTTTTAAATGGGGTGGCTTTGCTATATCCATATAAATAAGGTCCTGGGCAAAGACACCCCATATTTGCACCTGACTTTGCCCACCCATGTTTTTTTTTTTTAGTAGTATATTTTTTTAAAACATAATATGACTATATGGCTGTGTTGCCCTTATAGTCCCCCGCAGCACAGTTAATAGAACTTTTAGATAATACTATATTTCATGAAACAAGACCGATTTAAAATTCAAAATTGGGCAAAGTCACCCCAGTTCACGGTATCTGCAAAAAATCTGAAATTGAGTTTTTCTTACACTTGGGTTTATTATGAGTCTAAATATCATCTTACAACTTCTAAATGCAGTATCTACAGTTTTAATGTGTAAATTGTGTATATTTTATATGCCGTATGTGCTGAATTTTCCTGATTGCTTAACGAAAACGCCGTATATGCCTTAACCTTAGTAATAAAGCGGTATCTACCAACGGACCAGATGTAGTTACGGCCTTTTCTTTAAGGATGCCGAAAATGCCGCTTTTTATCTTAGCAACACGTGCATAAACACACAAACGCTTTAGTTTTCTACTTGATCAAGTGGTGTCAGTTTATGGTGCAAGGTGTCAGTTAGAAAAGAGTATTATTTAAACAATTAATAGTGACAAATATATTCTAAATCTTATGTGAATAGTTAGTTACATCTTACACATATTGACTTAAAATTTTGCATCATGTCAAGTAATCGAACCAAATTAATATTAGCATTAGCTGCACAAAACGACAAATCAGAAAATGATTGCTTGGAAGAACCAGCTATTAATAATACGGAGATGACAGCGTAAGTAAAAATGGTTTTTTGAATTTGTGATTTATAAGTATGTTATAATTAAAACATCCGATTAATTAAGTTTCCTTGAATCCTTACAGACATTCAAGTTATGTGTTACACGAACTACAGCCAGCAAATATACCATCTATAAATACTAAAAGTTTCATTAAATTGAGTAACTCATGTACTATTTCGAATCAGAAAGTAAAAGCTTGGTTGAAAAGCTCAAATTTCCCTGAATTGGACAACATCAATGTGCTTCCCAGCTCCAGCAACCCTTGTTATACATGCTGCAGTCCTGACAAACACCAAAGCTTAAACATTAATAAAGAAATCAATTCTGAAAATGACGGTAGGTTCAATTTGTACAATAATAATAAACAATATTTTAATTATACCTATCTTGCTGACTAGGAATGAATGAGATGGAGGTTTTTGAACAAAATGAATTTTTAAGAACACCCGGAATAATTAATGAACAACCTGATACACCTCAAGAAGAAGCAAATGATAGCAATGATAATATTTCCCTAATAAATTTACGAAGCAAACAATCCATTTCAAATAATGACGCCGCTGAAAATCCAAATACAAGAGTCGCAGATTTAGTGGATGTATCTTATACAAAAAGTGGAACTACCCGTAAGCGAAGAAAGTATGATACGGATTTAAAAACCCGTAAATCATTAAAGTTAAGAAAGCTCGCTGAAGTTCACGCAGTGCTACCAGGATGCAAACGCAGCTGTAAGAAGAAATGCTCTTCTTTAATTTCTGAACAACTACGGACAAAGATTAATAGCGAATTTTGGAAAATTTCCAGTATGGAAAGAAGAACATTCCTATTGAATACTTGCAAGCGTTTGCAAGTTAAACGCAGGACAACAACTGAGAGTTCAAGGAAACAAAATACTTTCAAATATTTTTTTACCAATGAAAGTGGAGAAATGGTAGAACTTTGCAAAACCTTTTTTTCAGCAACGTTAGGCTACAACAAAAATAATGATAGAGTTTTGCACGATACATTGTCAAAAACTCCGAAAGGCCAGTTAGTAGCGCTTCCTCACGGACGAGTAGGAAAAGTGTCGAACAGAAAAATAGACTGTAAAGATATAATTGCTCACATCGAGTCTTTCAACCCTTGTGTGTCACATTATCGGAGAGAACACGCTCCATATGTTCGATATCTAAGCAGTGACGTAACAGTCTCGATTATGCACAAGGATTTTTGAGAAAAATACCCAAACACTGAAGTGTCGTATGAAACTTACCAAAAGAAGATCAAAGAAAGAGGTATATCGTTTGCAAAACTTGGGCATGAAGAGTGCGAAGTATGCGAGGCATTTAAAATGCACGAACACAATGAAAATAATCTAGTAGAGTCTTGTGTTACTTGTGTATGCTGGAATAAACACATAACGCGTGCAAATGAATCTCGGCAACTGTATAAGAAACAATCAGAAAGTTCCTTTGATAATAAAACTGTGTGTGTTTCAACTGATATACAAAAAATTATCATGTTGCCTAAATAAGATATGTTCAAATGTGTAATTTTTATGAAACGATTAATAGCATACAATGAAACTTTCGTTCCTTTAGGAAAATTATCGCAGAAAAGTAAACCCTATGCAGTTGTGTGACACGAGGCCATAAGTAAACGCAGTAAAGAAGATTTAATTAGCACATTTTATGCATTTTTTAAGTGGCACAGAGATGCTTCAAATTTTATAATATGGCTGGATAATTGCGCCAGTCAAAATAAAAATTGGACTTTGTTCACTTTTTTAATTAGAATGGTGAACTCTGACGAAATATCGGCAAAAGGTATAACTTTTAATTATTTTGGACCAGGCCACACATTTATGTCGGCTGGCAGTTTCCACTATCAGGTCGAGCTCTCTATGAAGAGAAAACAGAAAATTTATGACTTCAATGATTTTTCTGATGCAGTTGGAAGTGCCTCTAAGGGAAACGTGGGAGTCAAAAAAATGAAGCACACTGATTTTTATAATTGGAAAAACCTCACATCCCAACAAAAATTAAAAAAAGACAATCGTCCATATTTATCTGACATTGTCCAAATTATTGCCGAACGTGGTCAGTATATATTAAAATATAAAAATTCCTTTAATGAGAAAACTACAAAAATTTGGACTTTATAATGAAAAGGGCAATGAAAAAGGGGGAAATTCTCAAAAGTGTTGAGTGCTTAGATCGACCCCAGGGATTTTCGAAAGAAAAAAAAGAAAGTATTCTACAATTGAATAAGTTGCTGCCAGAAAATCGAAAAATATTTTGGAAAAATCTGCCTACAACCATGTCGCATGAAGACCACCAAGAATCTTTAGAAGAGTCATAATATACATTTATAATTTAGCAACAATATTTTCTTTAGTCTGGTAACTTAGAATTTAATATTTTCGTTCTACATTTTTAATAAACATTTAAACAATGTGTTTTTATTATTTACTACACCAGCATTTACACGACATTTTGGAAACTAATATACAATAATATGTACATTTAATAACAATAATCAAAATAATAATTTAATGCATATTTTTTATTTTATTAATTTACGGTTATTACCTTTACAATTATCACAAGAACACTAAAAACAGTTTCAATATAGCAGATACCGCATCTTGCTTTGGGAAACTAATTTGCTAATTATACTAGTTACCTAAATTAAAACGCGGTAAGTGATTTTTTGGCTAGTAGATAAAAGAAATGACGAAATTTCGTCTTTTCTGATAATTTAAATATGAAGTAATTCATGAAAACACATTTTTTATCACTAAAAAAATATTAGTCATTGAGGTACAAGGAGAAAACTATAACGCCTGATTACTCAGTTTCGCTCAGTACGTAGATACCGCGTTTTCATTTAGCACGCCTGAATACCCCTTTCCGCCGAGCCCTTAATTTGTAAGATCCATTAGAAGATACGTTTCAACCCCAAGTTTGAAATAAATTGACTTATTTGATTCAGTTAGCCCTTCCAGCGGAACATCCGTCTCCCAGGCGGGTATAGCTCCCCGAAACAACCAAAATTTGCGCTGTATGGTGTGAAGGTGGGCAAGGCTTGAAGTTTCCTTTGTTTACTCCATTCCCTCTACGGACAGCGCAGCAGTTTAGTCGACATCCAAATCTCAATCAGGTAAGAGCGCTTTTTCTCAATGACACTCCGTATCCAAGGCGGATGTTCTTACTAGCGTATGTTTTGAGTGTATGTTTGGTAGACGGGTGTTCCGACGAATATACGTTTCGAGTAGCCGTCTGCTAGACGGATGTTCCGATAACGCCCGTTTTGAGTATCCGTTTACGAGGCTCCTGTTCCTCAACTAACTCTTGAATATTTTAGATTCGTGGAAATATAAACAGTTCATACACATTTTCAATTTAATAATTTATTTTATTTATTCAGTTTTTTTCAGGATCCACCATGTCTATTTGAGAAAACATTTCGAATCATACGAATGGGCTTGTTAAGCTTGCTCTTGCTGAAGCTGAATCTGACTGACATATAGATTCTGATGACTCGTTTATATCCAGAAAATTCGACCACGTCACATTATTGGCTATTGACAAAGAACTGGAACAAACCAAAGAAATTGAAGAATGCGGCGAAATCGAGGATGAACAGGAAAATGAAATTAAAGGGTGAAAAAATATTGAACAATGCGGACAAGAGGAACCAGAACATGAAGTTTCTGAAGAGGAAGAAGAAGAATACTACGGTAAGAAAAAATGCTTGCTTTGGAAAAGAAGACCAGTATCAACGTCTAACCATCCCACTCAAAGGAACGTAATAAAAGTCCGTCTCTCGAAGTCTGAAGGTCCAGCCCGACTTCTTGGCAACAACCCGGCTGCTAAAGATTTATGTGATCTTCTATTCCCCAAATATATGATTGAAATCATTGTGAACCACACCAATGCAAAAGTTCAAGCAATGCTTACCAAAATAAAAGAAAAAGATTCGGTAGCTTACAAAGAAACAGACGAAACATAAATAAATGCATTGCTTGGCATAGTTTTATTATACTCTATTTTTTAACCATCGCAAGAATCGTTGAAATCACTCTTTTCAACTTCAATTACGGGACGACCTATACTCACGCCAATAATGACAGAAAAAAGATGCAATATACTGTTTCGGGCTCCTTGATTCGACGAATCTACGACCAGGAAAGAAAGAGAGAAGATTGACAAAGCTGTAGCGATAACCGAATTACTTGGAATTTTCGTGAAAAATTGCCATACGAACTATGCTCTTGGAGCACATGCAACTCCTCATGAAACCCTCATACCATTCCGAGGGCGCTGTGGATTCAGGATGTATATACCTAACAAACTCGCCAAGTATGGCCTGAAAATAATGACGCTTACAAATGCGCATACAGCTTATTTCTACAATGCTTATCTATATACAGGTAAAGGGAGCAATCGAGTAACACTTCACCATTCCAACCCAGTCAGTAATTCGACTGACAAAGTGCACTGCCGGGACCAACCGTAATATTAATTGCATTAATTGGTTCTCGTCAATCGAATTAGCATCTAGGCTGATAAAGAATAAACTGACGATGGTTGGAACGCTGAAACAAATAAGCCTCAAATTATCATGGAATTCCTTCCAGTATATTGTACTATATATCGTCGTTGAGCTAGGCAAACCTCGTAAGCGACACGATAGCCTATTTTGAGTTTTTGTGTTCGTTGGACCAAAAACTTGTCTCGGCGTGTTCTATGAAAAGCTTGTAAGGGCCAAACCAATAGAAGACGTTTATTTTGATAGATGAGTTAACCTCGTAACCGTCTTTTGCATTTTTCTGGGCAAAAAAAACTAGTAAGCGACATTACAGCTGTGTTGGCCATTTGTTTTGTGGGGTGTGTATTTTTGGCTGCGGAATGTGCAATAATTAGAAATATCAACTAATTCTCGGTAAGTAAATCATTCTTATTGTTTTAATCTATCATTATGTAACAATATTGTATTAGTAATTTATTAATACTGCACTTCAGATCTCGCAATATTTGCCAAAGAAATAATCCTGGCGTTTACGTGTTTTTTGTGCGATTCAAAATAATTGTGAAATACAACTGTGTCAGGCGTATACGCGGTTTAAAAAAAACTATTTTCGTGCATAGTAAGGAGTAGCTTAATATTAATTTAATGGTTTTTGATAGTATTATTCACCAAAGTATTTAAACAGGTTAAAGAATGGATCAGACGAGTAGAGGATATAAATTGATGACGTTAGCTGGAGGAAATTCAGAAGGGAATAGTAGAAGTAGCACTGTCGTGTTAGATGAGCCCTCAATCACTGAGCAAAGTGCAGTGGATGAAGAAACACCAAGAATAGAATTTGTTCTAGAACTTGAGAATGGAGAATCAGTGTAAGCTTCCATTGAATAGTTTATAGTAATATTAAGATGTTTAATTTCGATTGATATAGAAATCTGTATGGAGAGTGTTACCAAAACAATTGTCTGAAATATCAGATTACTCCATTATCTTTGCTCACACTCCATAGTCACTTTCTTTTCCAGCCTACTTCCGGACGGTGTTCTTTCCAAAGATCTATTTTTTCCTTCTGTTATCAACGAAGAAGACGATATTCAAGCTGTTGATAAAATAACAGACGATATTTAAGAAGAAAATCAACCTACGCCTTCACCACCATCAGCTGAAACACATGTTATGGAAAAAGAAAATGATGATATTAACACTGACGATGTCGGTTCAGATTCAAGCTTTCATCCATCCCATGCTGAGATTGATAGTGATTCCTCTGAAGATAATAATGAAGCTGTGGAAAATCTCAATGACTTCGAAGCTCCTAACGAATTGAACCTCCCTGTTAATGAAATTGAAGCTACCTCACAAAGAAAAAAAAGGAATGCGAAAGCAAAACCTGAGGAATGGAAATGTTATGCTGTCGTTCAAAGGAACCAGGCTGGAAGAAAATCTTATTGTGTCCTGAAAACAGCAAGGTCAATGGGACCACCTTGTTCAAGCAATGAGTGCAGAAAGGTGGCAACAAGGACATGTCCTAGTATTTCAGAAGATGATAGGCAGAGTTTATTTGCAAAGTTTTGGCGGGACATGGATTGGAACCAACGAAAAGTCTATGTAAGCAGTTTAGTCTGCTTCAAGGATCCAAAGAGAAAGAGGAAGCGTACTGATAGCCCATCTAGACGAAAAGGAACATTGCATTACAATCTAAAGATCAACAACCAACTACTGCCAGTCTGCAAACTATTGTTTCTATCCACATTTGGATTGAACGAGTGGACAGTACGAAATTGGGCCATGATAAGTGATGATGGTATACACCAGAATACATCTATTAGGAATAACAATACGGACCATCACCGAAATGTGAGACAGGAAGAAAAAAAGAGTTTGCTCATACTCTTCTAAATAGGCTACCCAAAATGCCATCCCATTACTGCCGATCTTCCACATTCAGAGAATATTTAGAACCAATAATTGAATCTAAATCTGAGCTTCATCGAATTTATCTTCAAACGTGCCAAAATGAAGGAAGTGAAGCAATGGCTAGAAAGCAGTTTCTGGAAGTATTCAAAAGCAAGAACCTGGGACTTTTTCAACCGAAAAAGGACCAGTGCGACACTTGCATTGGATATAAACACAAGGAGGTGTCTGAGGAGGATTATACACAACATGTAAAGCGTAAAGATGAAAAGAGGGAGCAAAAAATTTCGGAAAAGAATAAAGCTCTTAGAGGAGAGCAGCTAACCTACACGATGGATTTGCAGGCTGTAAAGCTAGCCCCAATGTTAAAAGCCAGTGCACTGTATTACAAAATGAAATTATGTGTCCACAACTTTACCCTGCACAACATTGCTACAAAGGATGTCACTTGCTATTTATGGAATGAAAGCGAAGGTGGTAGCAGCAACATTTGCCAGTTATGTGATAAATTTTCTCTTGAAAGAACTAGATAAATCTGACGCTAATACCGTAGTTCTCATCAGCGATGGCTGCACATATCAAAATAGAAACGCTGTTTTGGGAAATGCACTGCTCAAGCTTGCTAAGGAGAAGAAAGTCACAGTCACTCAACATTATCTAGAAAAGGGACATACACAAATGGAGGTAGATAGTGTACACAGCACTATTGAGGGCAAACTAAGAAAGAAAGAAATCTACCTTCCATCTGATTATATTAGAATCTGTAAAGAAGCTAGACCAAAACAGCCAAAACCAGGTTCACTACCTGGATCATACTTTCTTCAAGGATTATTCAGCACTTCACTATGTCACCTCTGTTAGACCCGGAAATAGCTCAGGGGATCACGTGGTTATAGATGTCTGCTCGTTTAAGTATTCACCAGAAGGCGAAATCCATTATAAACTTAATGTTAAGGATGAATGGCTTCGACTGCCACAACGCATGACCAAACAAAAATAAAAATATCCCGAGAAAAATTCAATTGCAAGAGTTGAAGAAAGTTATAACAAGTGACTATCATTCTTTTTATGACGAACACATTTTTAGATTTCATTATTACTTAGTGAAGAGTTAATTTATTTTATTTCGTTTTTTTATTCAGGGATTTCTAATGTTTATTAATGTTCATTATTATTAAACATTACTCACAACCACCTATTGGCACTTTATTGACCTATGACTAATAACAAAACCAGGTATTTGCCATTTAAAGCACAAATCATTCTAGAAATAGAAACACTTAAACGACATTTATTAATTTTTTTTAGAAATTGCTCATACAGTCTGGTCTATTTTATGATTTTAAAAATTCTTTTCAAAAAATACATCACATAAAAAAAGCATACCTCATTCAATTGAATTTGAGGAATATGAGACAGTTTTTTGTGTCTCCTGTAAAAAATGCCTTTTGTCGTTTACAAGGTTTGCGTAGCTCAACGACGATGTGGCTTTTCAAAGGACACGATGCTTCTTCCGCATGTCACCGAACCGTCAAAAGCGGTTGTTCTTCTCTCAACCATGATGCACCATTTGTAATACACGAATAAAAGTGCGCAAAAACCCGAAGTTATTGCTTCCTACAACTCCACTAAAAGTGGTGTAAATACTTTAGACCAGAAATGTAGCATTTACTCGGCGATTAAAGAATTTGTTGAAAAAATAGCATTATCGTTGGCCAATGATTTCCTAAAAAAAGACAATTCTAAATCTTCCACAAGAACTAAGGGACATGATCACTCAAGCAGCAGCATAATAATCTCGATAATAAACCCTGCCCTCAAAGATTGTATCGAAGAGCACAACGAGTTTGGAATGAATTAATCTATAATAACTCAGGAGAATACGTTGACCTATACATGAAGACTGATATTTTTCTTCTGACAGATGTATCTGAACAATTTCGATTGAGCTTTCTTGAAACCTATAAGCTTGATCCTGCTCATTATTTCACATTACCTGGATTCACTTAGGATGCGATGTTGAAGTATACGAAGCAAGAATTGAAGCTTCTTGCAGATCCAGATATGTTTCTCTTCGTTGAACGAGGCATACGTGGAGGTCTCAGTCAAGTTTGTAGTCCTAGAGAGCTACTGCAAACAACGTTTATTGTAATAATTATGATCCGACGAAACGTTCAGAGTATTTGATGTACTTTGACATAAATAATCAGGTATACTATTCTTTATATCGAGTTGAAAAGTTATATATTGCTAAACCTGAATTCAAGAGCTGCACAATATTCAACAAAAATCTTGTTGAAATATGGAAGTCTTCTTTAATAAACCTTTATAATGTTGGACAGGCAATACTCGACTTGGCCAAAACAATTATTTATGCTTTTCATAGTGATTATATGAAAAAAGAGTTTGAGGCGACTGCAGCGCCATCTATACGGAGACTGACAGTTTACTTTATGAACTACATAAGGATCCATATGAGGTTATGAAAGGTGATTATCATACCCGTTTTGACACATCAGATTATCTACCTGAAAATATTCATGGAATTCCTCAAGTGAATATGAAAGTATTGGGTATGATGAAAGATGAGAACAGTGGAACTCCTATGACAAATTATGTGGGACTTCGTTCAAAATTATACACTACGAAAGTATTAAAGACTCATGAAGATATAGAAAAAGAAAAGAGGCAGTGGGTTGATGAAGGATACGATGATGATGAGATAGATGATATTATTAAAAATGCTGGTGTTATGAAGAAAGCAAAGGGGTCAAATCGTCAGTTGTGAGGACGAAGATTACTTTTGAAGATTATGAAAAATGTTTTGATACATAGAAGGAGGTTACTATAACTAAAAACTTAATAAGGGCCGACAAGCATAAGGTATATTCCTTCACACAGCAGAAAATTGCACTCAGCCCTAAAGACGATAAAAGATATTTAATACCTGGAACAGATGAGATGCTGCATTGGGGACATTATAGGGTGCCTTCGAACGTGTCTCGTGGTGATCCATTGATCGATACTGATTGACCATAATTAAGAATTAGTATATTATCAATAAAACTATCATATAACCATTAAAAAAATAAATAGTTATATTTTCATCTATTTGTATCTATCTCCTGCTACCAACCACAAAAAGATTGATTTGTATATATTCCTCTTACATAGTTCAATATGAATAATGGTCTTTATACCATATATAAATCAGGAAGGTCATTAACTCTGATATACAAGGAGCCATTTCCACTCCGTTGAATTCTACCTAGTGCGCATGACCAAAAGGCTATTTTAGACCTCAGATTTCCTTGTAGGAATTAACATGTAAAAATGTGCAAAAGTGCGCTTGAATCGGCCTAGCCTATCTACTTGTAATCGATTTTTTAAATGAAGAATTAGAAGTCGAAGAAAATGGAAAACTAAAAATTTTTTATGGCGATGGATGCTCTGCGTAAAATCACAACGTGACATTATCTAATGCACTTCAACATTTATGCATCGAAAATGATGCAGAAATATTTAGATAAGGGTCACTCGCAAATGGAGTGCGATAGTGTACACTCCACCATTGAAAGAAAGAAAAGAAGGAAATGCATTTTCTCTCCATCCAATTATGTGGAAATAATTAAAGAGGCGCTTAAAAATTCAAAAAATCTATACAAAGTAAAATACATTGATCACCGATTTTTTGATGACTTTTGATGATTTTTGACCGAAATTAAATATTATTCATCCATTCGTCCAGGAAAAAAAGTGGGAGATGCATGCCTGAACAATCTGAGGGCTCTAAGGTATTCTAAAGATTTGTCCATCCAATAAAAACTAAACTTTGACGAGTAGTGGCTATTTTTACCAGTTCGCAAAAATACTAACAATGCAGAACACTCAAAAATGACCGTTTGTCCATTACAAATTTAATCACCTACAGTTCCTTAAGACCGTTAACCACTCACAATATCATGGGTTTTATGACTCTTTGAAGCACTAGTTTTTTGTTTGTTTCCAAAATATGGAAAATACTTGTGTTACTTTATTTCAATTAAGAATACTCATGTTTGTTCCATTTGTTATAAGAATAAACGATTTATTTTTCTTCTGTCATGTTGTTTCTTGTATGTGAAAAAAAAAGCGTGAGAGACATCATAATATGCTGCCAAAGACTCGTAAGTCCTGAAATAAAATACCAACAAAATTCAAAAGCTCTTATCCCGAGTTTTTTTCTTTAAAAATCCAACCTTATTTTCTTTAAATTCAATCATTGTGACAAATAATTCAAGTCGTGAAAATTTATGTAATAGAGAGCGTTAAGTGATTTCCCAAAATATGCTTATTTTGAAAAAAAAGGTTTTGTCATCTGAGCGACGATATATATATATATAACTGAGATTGAATTCTCGCACATCACTTGGTGAAACATCATAAAGAATAAAGTATAAACTTTAAAATAAAAACACTTGGCTTATGTTTCACAATATAAAAAATTTTTAGATACTGTACTTAGCAGTAATAAAAAGTCGACATGTTTCGAGCTATGAACTCATTATCAAGACTGACAACAGGAGAGTATTGCATCGTAATTTATAAAACAGACAAAAGCAAAGGTGATACCTGAAAATCAATTTGTTCGTTTACAAGGGGTAATTGACTATTATGGGCGGAACTTATTTCGATAATTTCGAGAAGGTCAAGACGTTTACCCTTGTTACCTGAATGTAACAATTTGGTTTTGTTGAAATCCAGGAAGTGATTGAATTTTATACAATGTTCAGAGAAGCCAGTGGTATTTTTGTTTTGTAAAATTGACTTTTTATGTTCTTCAACACGAATATTTATATTCCTTCCTGTCTGTCCAATATAGAAAGCAGGACATTCGTCGCAAACATTATTGTAAATACCACTGTTTTCTACGATGTTAGATTTTTCTTTATTATTGACCAAGAGTGACTTCAAGTTTCTTTTATTTGTACAAATTGTTTTAACGTTATTTTTCGATAGTCTGTTACAAATTTTGCTACTCAAATTAGGCACATAATTTATTGGGAAGTATTTTTGTTCTTCATTAATAGTTTGCTTGGGTATATTGAATGCAACAGATACTTTCTTCGTTTTTTCCCAATGAGCTTGTCGATAAGACTTTCATTGTAACCGTTATTGATGGCTAATAATTTAATTGTATTAACTTCAGTTTGAAAATTTGTTTCCGATAATGGAATCGTGAACAACCTATGTATGAACGAATGAAAAGCACTGAGTTTTATTTTAATGTGTTGGTTACTGTCGCTGTGAATTAAAGTATCTGTGAAGGTTGGTTTTCTATAAATGTTGAAAGTAAGAGAATTCAAATTCCTAGCAATCTGAACGTCTAAGAAATTCAAGGTACCGTTTTCGTTTTCTACTTCTTTTGTAAATTGAATCGAGTTGTAGAAAGTATTTATATATTTAAGGAAATTATCTAACTGCCTATCTGTACCGGTCCAAATACAAAAATATCATCTACATAACGTCTCCATAATAAAACGTTAGTAATTAAATTATTATCAGTATTGAAAATTTTTTCTTCTAAGTTATTCATGAAAATTTCACTCAACAAAGGCGATAACGGTGAGCCCATGGGCAATCCGTCTTCTTGTTTGTATATTATATTATTAAATTTGAAATAACTCTGTTTCAAACATAAGTTTAAGGCAGACATTGTTTCGTTGACTGCTTGAGGTGTTACATTTGGGTTCATCTCTAGATATCGCTTAACAATATTTTTAACTTCTTGAGTTGGCGTAGAAGGAAATAAGTTGATAACGTCAAATGAAATTAATTTAGCATTTGAAGGAATTTTGATATTCTTAAGATGATTAACTAACTGAATAGAATTTTTAATGCTATACGCCGGATTGAATTGAATTAAGGTGGGTAATTTCTTATTCAAATACTGACATAATTTATACGCAGGAGCGTTAATATAAGATACTATTGGACGCATCGGGCAATCAATTTTATGTATTTTTGGTAAAGTATATAAAACCGGGGTGCGTGGGTTCATGGAAGTTAAGAAAAAAGTGTTAATATCTGAAAATAAGATTTTACTATTCTTGATGAATGATTTTATTTCGTTTTGGAATTTTTTAGTGGGATCTTTTTTAAGTTTTGAGAATTTATCTGTATTAAATAGGATTTCAGATTTTTTCAATGTAGGTATTTTTATCTATGATAGTTACAGTATTTCCTTTGTCCGCTTTGCATATAACCAAATTATTATCCTGAATTTTTGATCTCAACTGTTTTATAGTTTTTAATTCTAAATTATTGTTATTTCTGCATTTATATTTATTTATGACTTCCGCGCATATAGTTTTTTCAAAATTCAAATTCTTAATTAAAGACGAATTTAAAGCTAATTCAGTGCTGACGGCTAAATGTTTAATATCATTTTTATCATTGAAATGTGGGCAATATTTCAAACCTTTATTCAATAATTCTATTTCATTGTTACTAAATTCGGTATTTGTGAAATTATGGACTCTACTATAAAATTGTTTAACTTGAAGTTTGTCACTCTTAATCAATAATGAAGAAGACTCACGTGATTTAATTAATTCCTTAAGTTTGTTGGATTGTCTTAAGTACTGTTCGTGGCATCTGCTCCTCACTTCCTCTCGTACTGTGTTATCAATCATTTCAAACTCAACGACGTGAGTTCTGAATGCCAATTCACTGTGGATGATCTTCAGGTGAAGTCCTAAATTATCCCGTCTCTGATACCACTTTTTGATTTCCATATTCAACCAAACTTTGTATGCTGCTTGTACTGCTGACTTGGATTCATTTGAGGTGTGTCCACAAGTGATCTTCATATATTTAGGAGTCACTTTGTTTCGCAAGCATTCTTTGTTGAACCATAAGTGATTGTTACACGCTTTGAATTTAATTAATACTCTTCTGTATAGAATCGCGAGAAATGCTTTGCTGGCATTTTTAATAACTGAGATTGAATTCTCGCACATCACTTGGTGAAACATCATAAAGAATAAAGTATAAACTTTAAAATAAAAACACTTGGCTTATGTTTCACAATATAAAAAATTTTTAGATACTGTACTTCGTGTTGAAGAACATAAAAAGTCAATTTTACAAAACAAAAATACCACTGGCTTCTCTGAACATTGTATAAAATTCAATCACTTCCTGGATTTCAACAAAACCAAATTGTTACATTCAGGTAACAAGGGTAAACGTCTTGACCTTCTCGAAATTATCGAAATAAGTTCCGCCCATAATAGTCAATTACCCCTTGTAAACGAACAAATTGATTTTCAGGTATCACCTTTGCTTTTGTCTGTTTTATAAATTACGATGCAATACTCTCCTGTTGTCAGTCTTGATAATGAGTTCATAGCTCGAAACATGTCGACTTTTTATTACTGCTAAGTACAGTATCTAAAAATTTTTTATATTGTGAAACATAAGCCAAGTGTTTTTATTTTAAAGTTTATACTTTATTCTTTATGATGTTTCACCAAGTGATGTGCGAGAATTCAATCTCAGTTATTAAAAATGCCAGCAAAGCATTTCTCGCGATTCTATACAGAAGAGTATTAATTAAATTCAAAGCATGTAACAATCACTTATGGTTCAACAAAGAATGCTTGCGAAACAAAGTGACTCCTAAATATATGAAGATCACTTGTGGACACACCTCAAATGAATCCAAGTCAGCAGTACAAGCAGCATACAAAGTTTGGTTGAATATGGAAATCAAAAAGTGGTATCAGAGACGGGATAATTTAGGACTTCACCTGAAGATCATCCACAGTGAATTGGCATTCAGAACTCACGTCGTTGAGTTTGAAATGATTGATAACACAGTACGAGAGGAAGTGAGGAGCAGATGCCACGAACAGTACTTAAGACAATCCAACAAACTTAAGGAATTAATTAAATCACGTGAGTCTTCTTCATTATTGATTAAGAGTGACAAACTTCAAGTTAAACAATTTTATAGTAGAGTCCATAATTTCACAAATACCGAATTTAGTAACAATGAAATAGAATTATTGAATAAAGGTTTGAAATATTGCCCACATTTCAATGATAAAAATGATATTAAACATTTAGCCGTCAGCACTGAATTAGCTTTAAATTCGTCTTTAATTAAGAATTTGAATTTTGAAAAAACTATATGCGCGGAAGTCATAAATAAATATAAATCCAGAAATAACAATAATTTAGAATTAAAAACTATAAAACAGTTGAGATCAAAAATTCAGGATAATAATTTGGTTATATGCAAAGCGGACAAAGGAAATACTGTAACTATCATAGATAAAAATACCTACATTGAAAAATCTGAAATCCTATTTTATACAGATAAATTCTCATAACTTAAAATAGATCCCACTAAAAAATTCCAAAACGAAATAAAATCATTCATCAAGAATAGTAAAATCTTATTTTCAGATATTAACACTTTTTTCTTAACTTCCATGAACCCAGGCACCCCGGTTTTATATACTTTACCAAAAATACATAAAATTGATTGCCCGATGCGTCCAATAGTATCTTATATTAACGCTCCTGCGTATAAATTATGTCAGTATTTGAATAAGAAATTACCCACCTTAATTCAATTAAATCCGGCGTATAGCATTAAAAATTCTATTCAGTTAGTTAATCATCTTAAGAATATCAAAATTCCTTCAAATGCTAAATTAATTTCATTTGACGTTATCAACTTATTTCCTTCTACGCCAACTCAAGAAGTTAAAAATATTGTTAAGCGATATCTAGAGATGAACCCAAATGTAACACCTCAAGCAGTCAACGAAACAATGTCTGCCTTAAACTTATGTTTGAAACAGAGTTATTTCAAATTTAATAATATAATATACAAACAAGAAGACGGATTGCCCATGGGCTCACCGTTATCGCCTTTGTTGAGTGAAATTTTCATGAATAACTTAAAAGAAAAAATTTTCAATACTGATAGTAATTTAATTACTAACGTTTTATTATGGAGACGTTATGTAGATGATATTTTTGTATTTGGACCGGTACAGATAGGCAGTTAGATAATTTCCTTAAATATATAAATACTTTCTACAACTCGATTCAATTTACAAAAGAAGTAGAAAACGAAAACGGTACCTTGAATTTCTTAGACGTTCAGATTGCTAGGAATTTGAATTCTCTTACTTTCAACATTTATAGAAAACCAACCTTCACAGATACTTTAATTCACAGCGACAGTAACCAACACATTAAAATAAAACTCAGTGCTTTTCATTCGTTCATACATAGGTTGTTCACGATTCCATTATCGGAAACAAATTTTCAAACTGAAGTTAATACAATTAAATTATTAGCCATCAATAACGGTTACAATGAAAGTCTTATCGACAAGCTCATTGGGAAAAAACGAAGAAAGTATCTGTTGCATTCAATATACCCCACGCAAACTATTAATGAAGAACAAAAATACTTCCCAATAAATTATGTGCCTAATTTGAGTAGCAAAATTTGTAACAGACTATCGAAAAATAACGTTAAAACAATTTGTACAAATAAAAGAAACTTGAAGTCACTCTTGGTCAATAATAAAGAAAAATCTAACATCGGAGAAAACAGTGGTATTTACAAAATATTTTGCGACGAATGTCCTGCTTTCTATATTGGACAGACAGGAAGGAATATAAATATTCGTGTTGAAGAACATAAAAAGTCAATTTTACAAAACAAAAATACCACTGGCTTCTCTGAACATTGTATAAAATTCAATCACTTCCTGGATTTCAACAAAACCAAATTGTTACATTCAGGTAACAAGGGTAAACGTCTTGACCTTCTCGAAATTATCGAAATAAGTTCCGCCCATAATAGTCAATTACCCCTTGTAAACGAACAAATTGATTTTCAGGTATCACCTTTGCTTTTGTCTGTTTTATAAATTACGATGCAATACTCTCCTGTTGTCAGTCTTGATAATGAGTTCATAGCTCGAAACATGTCGACTTTTTATTACTGCTATGTACAGTTTCTAAAAATTTTTTATATTGTGAAACATAAACAAATTGTTTTTTTTTTAAAGTTTATATTTTATATATATATATATATATATATATATATATATATATATATATATATATATATATATATATATATATATATATGTATATATATATATATATATATATATATATATATATATATATATATATATATATCTATATATATATTATATATATATATATATATATATATATATATACATATATATATATATATATATATATATATATATATATACATATATATATATATATATATATATACATATACATATACATATATATATATGCATACGCCTGGTGGGAACGGGATATTCTGATGCGCATTTGACATTGGCTGGGTGACGTGACCAGGTCCAAGGCCATTTCACCCAAATTTCTCGTACATTGTGACATTCAATGTTTTCTGTAGACTGTATAAGAAAATTAGTTCCGATCGTTCATTCGGATTCAAAAATTGCTGGTGACATGCAATTGGGAAGGATGAAAGCGACTAAAATAGCTTGTTCTGTGCTGGCTCCTCTGTCTGTATATTTTACTCAATCGGAACCGATGTTTTTAATCACTTGTTATAAGATATTTTACTCTGTATGACAATTCGAAGCATAACCTGTTGGACTTCTACTAAGGAGTATAAGTCGGATATAATTTAAAAATTGAAAACATTTCCAGTTAGTCGGATAACAATGCTAACGTGAACTTTGATCATCATAAATGCTTCAATTATTACACAACACTGTAGAAGACGCGATTGGGAAGATGGAATTTGATGTTGAACGCTTTGTGATAAAGTTTTTCATATATTGTTCAATCCAAGCGAAAAGGACCAGTGAGCTTAAAGAAATGTTGGTCATTGTAGATATCAAATATGCGCCTCTGCAGAACCACGTGCCGACACGATAGCTGTCATTACATACTGCTATTAACAAACTATAAAAATCTTCCCGAGGTTCGAGCTCATTCCTTTCTAGGATCTGATGTCTCCAACCGTATTTTAAAATTTTATGTGACAAATATAGCAGGCAAGGAATTATTATTGAAAGCCGAATTATATCTGAGTTCTAACCACAATACATTGTTAATTCTTGAAGATACCATGCGTCAACTTGAAGGCATATCCGTGATAATGGTGCGACGTGTACAAAATAATGAATAGTTTGAAACAAAATATTAGCTAACGGATCGAAGACGTTTTCTTTAGAATGACAGTTCAGCAAACTTTTCGAAAAATAAATATGGAGTGGTATCGAAATGTGCTGACATATCTAGAAGCACGATTTGATTTTTACGAGAATAGGAATTTCTATTGTTGCAGCAGTTGAGTACCTCAACAGGGGTGAACATCTGCTATTCACCTCTGTTGAGGTACTCGACCTAGAGTGTAGAGTGAATATAGTTTATTGAATCGATATCTCTGCATAGCACGTATTTATTCATTAATTGAATATTTAGTCTACTTAGTGCAGATTAAACAGTTATAGCTAGCTTCAACGATCTTATATAGTTGCCACTGCATAGTTATCCATAGTTAGTTTCAAGAAACAATCGAATTCGTAGATTTTAGTTGCTGGTCTTTAACGACTTCATTTCCTTATCTCTCCTCAATCCTTTCCAAAAATCCTCCCTTCATCGAATAAAAATATATCAGCATAATAAGAGAATCTACAGTTTGGGGTAAGTTCGTGTTTACTTTTAGGATAATATAAAATGCATTTCATTTAAATTTTCTGGAGCATACATATAACTCACTGATCTTTCAAGCACAGCTATTTATTTCAACCAAGTTGCCGAAACACTGGATGAAAATAATAGAAGAGAATTACTTTGAAACTATTCTTGCTCTTTTTGGTCCTCCATTGCTTCAACATATGCTTTTAAAATATTAAAAATAATGGGAATAATAAACAAACTGCTGAATGAAAAAATACATACATATTTCTCACATGAATACGAGCCCTTCCATCATGAGTGTACCGGTTAGGTTACGTTTAATGTGAGTGGTGCCAAATTAGCCTTCTCCACTGCGACTACTCTCCCGTAGAGTGGCTCACTCCTAAAAACCTTATGAATAAATAAATAAATAATTAGATTTTCCTGTCAGTTGAAAAGAAAGATCCTGAATATCTACATCTCTAAATATCAATCTCGCCCCATTGATAAGATTCTTCATACAGAAAAGTCTGGTGAGTCAAATTGAAAACGGGGTGAGATCGATTTGTTTCATCCAAAGACAAATACGCAAGAGGCTATTAAACTCGTCCTTATCCGAGGTTAAGATTGATACGATTTATTATAATTTTTCGTGCTTTATATCTACATTTTTTGTTTTTCGGGTAATCAAATAACTGCCATCATATAACCACATACTATGGCGTTTCTAAAATAATAAAAATCAATCTCGCCCCGTTTAACGATACCGTAGTGAACAATTTATTTACGCGTCCGGGTACCAGTCTGAAAAAGAATTAGAACAAAATAGAAAGACAGGTCCTATGAAGCCGATAGAAGTTCGCACCAGATCGAATGGGACACTTGACAGTCCTTCATAAAGTCTGCAAAATATATATAGAAAATATAATAATAATATATAAATATGAAAAGGTTTTACCAAATGCGAAAAATGCGGTGTGGATTTTTGTTTGATTAAGAAAAACAAATGTTTCAAAAACTTTCACATGCTAAGTCTCTCACCCTATAATACATGATGTTGCCGGTTTTCAACAAACCGTTTTTTGTGAAAATAATTTTTTATAATTTGTTATTTTTCTCTAATTTTGCCGGATTAAGGCCAATGCAAAGTATATTATTCATCATATTTGGGTTAACCTTCCATTAGTCGCGTGTGTCTGTCAGATAAATGTGAAGTTTGTATTTCCTCCCACTCGCTAGTTGATGCGCCGACCACTCCCACCATCCCAGTATCTTATAGTATCTTGATACCATCCAGGCATCGAACTCTTAGTGAATCAGTCTTCCTCAACAGTTGGATTTCAGTCCGAAAAATTCTATTATATGTCCCCACCCTATGTAAAATGAACTCGTTACAGACTTAATTTCTGTAGACAAAATATTGGATCTTAACCTACTATTCATCTTCTCAATGTCTCTTGCAGCTAGCACATTTGTATCTAGGTTGCAGATACACTTCGATTCCTCCAAAATATGTATTGGGACAAAACCACAATTATTGCTATTCTAAAGGAAAATCCGCCTGTTCCTTATGTACGCCAACCTAGTGTTAAAATTAACCCATTTCTTAAGATGTGTCGAGGCATTGTGACCGTATGTTAGTGCAACATCTTGATAAAAATCCATATTTTATAATCAAAATTGAAAAACGGATTACTAGTCGTAGAGAAACAATATTATATGAGGTTAAGGGTATTCCGACTATGGAGGCTCTCCAATTACCAAACAATTTGTACTACGAACTCTATATTCCGTACAACTTTGCGTACTGCATCAAGAGAAAAACTGAAATTATTAAGTCTGATTCACTAAGGGTTCGACCTGGATGGTATCAAAAGCGGGAAATCTTGGGTTTTAAACCTGTCAGAGGCAAATATTCCTGAGGATGTTATGAAGATGGTATCGTTGGGTCTGAATATCGCAGTACCTTCTAGTAATGATTAAATTTCTATTGAGAAATTATTGGCAGATTCAGAAAGTATATTTGGTAGGATTAGTTCGAGCATTAGGGATCGTATTGTGAGCACAATCTGTCGCCCACCTCAAATCTGAGCAAACACATCATTAACATTTTGAAGAATTCTTTTACTCAATACAATGAGTTTTCAGTGGTGAATTCTAAGGTGTTTGCCGAATGGATGAATGGATATGTACTATCGGCAGAATATGAACTGATATCATTGGATGCTTTCTTGCTGTTCACGAATATCTATTTGAAATTAACTCTTCGTATAATCGATGAACTTTGAGAATATATATTGGATAACACTGAGATCCCAAAAGAATCCTTCGTTCAACTTGTGTAGTTCCTGTTTCATTGTAATTATTTTCTGTATAACTCTGCCTTTTACAAACAGAAGATCGGCTGTCCTAGGGGTTGTTTGAGCCCGATTTTAGCTAATGTGGTCATGACTTCCTTGATTAAAGCATCGACGGCAAGTTTACCATATGAACTGCCGTTCATATTCCAATATGTAGATGGTCTCATTCTGGGCAACAGGAAAAAAAAGGAACTCATAAAGTTCACTGTTGAAAGACCATCATCTTGGATTGGTATAGAAAGCCCAGCAGTTTGGGCATGAACTCCAAATCTGACACACAGGGCCTCAATAACATTTTTTTTACCATTGATGGTGGGCATCCTTCTGTGTAGAGTTGCACTTTTGCAACCATCACAGTGTTTTTTGACTGATATGTTGAGATTGTCATATGGCATGGGCCATAAATATCCTGATTAAATTTAATTGTTACAATTGTTATAAAATTTTAAAATTTATTGTAATATCGGAGAATTGGATTGTTATTTTTATTTGTTTGATTGTTATTGAAATAATTTTGTGTTTGTTGAAAGAATTGATGGAATTAATTTTCAAAATAAAGTAGTGAACCCAACCTGAGATAGTCATTAAACATTTTGAAATTATCAAATCAAATAATTGTAATCATCAAAGTGTGGTAAAATAATGGAATTATAATATTATTTATTAATTTAATATTGAATATATATATACATATATATATATATATATATATATATATATATATATATATATATATATATATATATATATATATATATATATATATCCTGTTTCTATTGAAGATCCTATCCATCAAAAAATTAAATTAATTAGATGGATTGACTTAGAACAATATATTCTTTTTTTAGCGGATTCTCAAGACTCTGGAAATGCTTCTGATTATCATGATTACCCATGATTCTTCCGACGATTCTTTCAGATCGAGTTATGGTGAATTGAATGATATTGGAAATTCACAACATTCAAATAGAAATTCCATGAATAATTCTTCTCTTGAAATGTTTTTTTCAACCAATGTTTCAGGGAAGTATTCTCGCGATGACAAAGATATGTTTGTAGCATTAGCTATAAAAGTCATCAGAGAAGGTCTAATTGTATGTATTGTAGAAAATTCAGTCAAAGTTTGTAAGGCACTTGGAAAATAAAGATAAAGATGTACCAGATGCAGAAATTTGCTCTCCTACAGAAGGAAATCCTGAAATATTGATGATGATAGACCAAATGAGAAAGAATTGTATGTGTTTCTACAATACAGACAATCTAGTGAATAATGAAAAATTGTTGGTATGTAGAAGGACTAATGCTCATGCTTCAAGGACATCATCGCATTATAAAGTGTGCCAGAGATGTGAAGAGATTAAAACAATGGTTAGAAATAACAATTTACACATTTATTATAAGAAATAACGCATGACGCACGTTTCGGTGGAACTTCACCTTCTTCAGATGCTAATGGCAAACTAAAACTCAAAGTTTTAGTTTGCCATTAGCATCTGAAGAAGCTGAAATTCCACCGAAACGTGCGTCATGCGTTATTTCTTATAATAAATGTGTGAATTGTTATTTCTAACCATTGTTTTAATATGTTTATTAATTTACACCAAGTATCGGCCCAATCAATCCAAAAGATGTGAAGAGATCTTTTCTAAAACAAATATAAGACACGCAAACAGATGTTTTGCAAATGATGGCTGAAAAAACAGAAAAATATTAATGATGGGTCGAAAGATTTTGGGACGTGTTTACCCAGAAGCATCTGATGAACTGAGAAAAAATATATTTCCAGTCATACGGGAAGATTCACTCGACTGATAAGATATGATCGCTTGGTAATTTTGTATCGGAATAAACTCTGTGCCAAATATGAGAGTCTCCAACATCAGCACGATATGATTCGTTCTCACTTGAGATTGCTTGGTAGATTTTTAGTAGCTATGAAAAAATTAATGAAGAAGTTACTAATTTTGCATCCATATACCACCCCAAAATGTATGACACAGTATCGGCCACACATGAGATAGAAGTCTTCTATTCGAAAACTCAGACTTACCAAGCACCTTCAACTGCACATTCAATTGGTTGTTTACTCAAGAAGGTAGCCGATATTCACATTTTTGATTCTAGGAAACGGGAAAATACTATTCAAAAAGCTAAAACTGAAGATTTTCTCGAATTACTTCTAGAAGATATAGGTATATTCTTCAAAAAAACTCTTTCTGAAACACAGACACTACATAAAAGAAGAAAAAAGTTAGAACTGCTATCTGTCTCAGATATATGAAAACTACACAACTATCTGAAAAATGAAAGGAACAAAGCTAAAGAGTTGTTAGAGAAAGAATATTCTTATGATGCTTGGTTTCGATTCCACAAAGTAAGTTAACCTCTATGCATCTTTTCAATCGTCGACGAGCTGGAGAGATAGAGTTTTTATAGAAGACTTTCAGGGGTACCAACAAGTTGATGAAGTGGAAATAAAGAAGATGCCCAAGGAAAGTAAAGATATATCTAATAAATATGTCCGTTTTACAATTCGGGGTAAACTAAATCGAACGGTCTCTGTCCTGCTACCTAACGACCTCTCAGATTGTATCAAAATATTTTTACAGCATCGAAAAAATGCGTAGGTTTCTGACAGTAATCGCTACGTGTTTGGAATTCCTGGAAAAAATAAGTCACGACACAATTATTTGAGAGCATGTATGTTAATGAGAAAATTTGCGAAAGAATCTGGAGCTGCTTTTCCCCTTTTTCCCATAAGCTAACAGGAACCACATCACGTAAGCATACCGCAACAAACTGTATAAATCTTAATTCATCGGAAAATGAAGTAGCAGATGTGGCTACATTTATGGGACATTCTGATAAAGTAAAGCGTGAAAATTATCTTCAGCCGATTGTGAGTCGAGAAATACTGCGAATGTCTCGACTGCTTGAGTTGGCACAAGGTGCTGATGATGGAGTCAGTGAAGAGAATCAGAAATTGAAGATGAATTAATTCCGGAGCCACATGATAATACAGATAATTCTGGAACAATTCAATAAGATAGGGTGATGAATTATTTCAGTAGTATCAGTAATTGTTTCTGCTATTCTCCGGTTTGATTATAACATGTCTGTAAGAAATCTTTTTCCGAAGCTAACAAGACTCAAAACCATGTTATTCAATCAGAAATCATTATAGTCAAACCAGCATGAGATCACACAAAAGAGCAATAAAACTAGGGGAAGTGTATTTTGAAAGTTCTGGTGAGAAAGGTTTATGTACATGCTACCCAAAGACTTCAAACTATCAATTCTCTAAGAATAGCCATATTTTATTAATTTTATTATATCAGGTGATTTTTGAGAAGTAAGAATGATAAAAAGGTCAAGAAAGCAACTCGATAATAATGTTCCCAAAAACCACACATCTCGGAAATTTTCCAAGTCACCTCATGGAGAACAAACTGAGAAACGTTCAAGTACGGTTTTTATAATAAATTTTATGTTTATTCTATATCAATCCATAATTAATAATGAGATATCAGGATTGCAATTTCGAAAAAGATTACCCAGCTCAAGGGTACATATCATCTGTATAATTTTGATGTTTTGTGTTTCGTGATACCAAATCATGTAGCTTCATACTTTCAAGCCAAACGATACAGATTGTTATCCATATCAATGAAGGATTATATCTCACAGACATTAGAGTTAACAACTCTAAAACTGAAATTGTAATTCAACAAAAAATACATGTGTTCAATCCTTGTAGTAGCTAGAAACATATTATAGATTTCGACTTGGTATCCGCTGCCTGAATGAAGTTATGAGTCTTTAAAAAAAGTAACTAGAATTCGACGCATGCACGTTACCACCTTGTAAGAGAGAACTACGGCAACAAATTTTAAGGAGTGCATTTATTGGTCATATGTGGAGTCGAGCATTTCGAAGTACACTAAGTACCTTGGACGCATGCGAATATGGCTGGTTGTGTGAGAACGAAGCCTATAATTTTCTCTGGTTTCAGGGACGCAAATGCCAGAAAGCATGATTGAAATCTTGATACCAAATGAAGTTAATACTTTATAGTTTGTATGATTGAATAAACAGTTTAATAATTTTTATTTTCGATTATTTGTAACATCTTGTGACGAGCTCTTTTGAGTTATTTCAAATTCACGTTTCGAATAATATTTTCCGGACATTATATTTCTTAATTCAAATTTGATTTAAAATGTGAATTTTTTAAATTCGAAAAAGTAATTTTGATCTTCAGCTTTTCTTGGCTAATTACGTCACTTCCGTTGACAGCATCAGGATTCAGTAGAAAATTTCAGGACAAAATAGTATCCCGAGTGATAAAAGATTATAATATTCGAAAAAGCCGGAAAGAAATGAGATTTTTAGAAACTAGAAATTAGATTTTTAGAAACTTTTTTTAATCATTTATCTACTTTCGAACAATCCAACTCATCTCGTATCAATTAATTGATTGGGCCAATACTTGATGCAATTCCATTATAATATTTTTAATAAAACTGAACAGCTTTAGATTTTCACTATACTTTCTTAACATGATAATTGTTTCGCCAGACACAGTGGCTTCCTCATATGTATATTACATACTGATATGTAATATACATCTGAAAAAGCCACTATGCTTGGCAAAACAATTGTCATGTTAACAAAATATAGTGAAAATCGAAAACTGTGAAGTTTTATCTACAATAGCTTTGTTCGCAGTAAGGATTCTGAACCGTATCCGAACTGTTTTCGGACTGATCGCATGCGCAGTTTGAATTACGGCGTTCGCGGATCAGAAAATCCTGAATTTTTAGTTCCAGTTCTGGGTTCACGGACAAAATAGAACCGATTCCGACTCAGTTCGGAACTAGTTGTAGTAGTCCTTGAGATCGAGGTAGAATTTTCAATTCGAGACTTGCGCATTCACGATTTTACCCGAGAAATGCAATGATATATATCATATCCTAGGCGACAGTGGGTATCCTTGCTTGAGGCATTTGTTAACACCCTTCAGTGAGATGTCCATTTGACTAGACGCGAAAACAACTACAATTTGTTACTGTCTACAAACAAGTACATTATGGAATATTGATTTGGAATAATGAAGCAAAAGTTTCGACAACTCTACCATATAAAATTGAGACACATTACAACTATAGTGCACTTTAGCACTGAAAAGTATTGTGATTGCGGCGCTCTTGATAAAGTGCCTTTTAAGTGCTGCAAAAAAAAAGTTTCTAGTGTTGTGCATGAAATGTGGAAGTATCTTCTACAAGTGCTGTGCTTAAAGAGGTTGGGCGAATGAGGTCAACTTTAAAGAAGCAGCACACAAATCGCGTTGTGTGCTGCGGAGGCGATAGTGAGGTTAAGGATGACGCTTCATCAAAGGACCGAAAAATTATCTTACTATAAAGACTTTTAAAGGAAATTGAAGGTAAGAACCGAATCCTACAAGAAAATTGTATGCTATTGAAAGAAAAATTTCAAGGATCCGAAGAGTCAGCAGGAAAACAGGAAAAAAAATTAAAGAATTCATCAAAAAAATAAGGTAAACAATCGATGCACGTCGGGGACGCCAATACCATCGAAAACGAAGTTGGCAACGACGTACCAGTCGACATAGAAGATGCAGAGACACAGAACCATCTCAAGGCTAATGACTCCAAGACATCAGCTAAGAATGGTAATAATCCCGACCACATCGATATTTACGATATCAATATTTACGATATCGATACCTATACCCAGATGGATTCAGCCTTAACCTCAAATTTGAAACTGAATCCGAATCTGACACCTTCTGTTAACAAAACAATTCCAAATGGTAATACGTTAAATAAAGATCAATCTACAGAAAGCAACAGTCTTAATCAACAAATTGATAGAGCGCCTGAGCTAGTAATAACTCCAAGCCAAGTAAATAGTGCTGTTAATGCTGCACTTAATCAACAAGCACCTGAAGTGGACACACAGAAGAGGAATGAAGATGCAGATAATTTGACCCAGGTTGTAAGGAAATCTAAACGGAAACCCTCTTCTGGTAGGCCGGCTCCTCCAACGTTAACGAGGGTAATCTCAAAACAGCTCCAAAAATGGCATTTTTGTTTTTGTCCGAACTCGCCCCAGATGTAACACAACGTGAGGTACTAGACTATCTTAAATGTAATGGAATGGGTGGCAACTGCAGATGTGAAAAAATGCAGACAAAAAAGGACAAACAAAAAGCATCCTTTAGGCTTGTTGTACCACAGAGTACCCTAGACCAATATCTATGTTCAACATTATGGCCTAGCGATGTTATCATAAACCATTTTATGAACATCCAGTGCCACTAAATGGTAAAATTCATAACAATAAACCTGTGAAAGTCAACTTAAATGTACTACACAAAAATATAAGATCAATCCGGAAAAGAGTGGTCAGCTTAACGCATTTGTGGCTGATGAAGATATACACATTCTGTGCATTTCGGAACATTGGTTATGTCAAGAAGAAGCTATCATCTTCCAATTCCAGGGCGTTAAAGTGGCAGTATACTCTGCGCGAAGTGAAAATTCTGGTAAGGGTACTATGATTCTTACTCGAAATAATCTGGAGGTGTCTGTTTGTGCAAACTCTAGTTCTAGTATCGATAAATGTATTGAATGTTGTTCTGTTTATGTAAAGCATTATAACTCTTATATCTTAGCACTGTATCGTTCGCCCTCGGGCTGTTTTGACACCTTTTTGTTTACACTAGAGAAAATTGTGTCTGGCTTTAAGCATGGCACTAATATCTACTGCAGGTGATTTTAACATTCATTTTAACACGGGCCATCCTGAAGCATTGAAATTTATTGATGTCGCAGAAAGCCTTGATTTGAGACAGACTGTTTTCCAGGCCACAAGGAAGGAGGCATGTCTGGATAATATACTTGTAAGTCCCAGTGTGACTGTTAACTCTGTGAATGTTGTTGAGTTGAATGTCTCAGATCATATGGGTCAAATGATGGAGTGTGTGGTGGAGCGCATGGGGGATGGTTTTGTCGAGTCCCATAAGGTATGTAGACCAATGACTCAGAGGGGTCTTCTCTTGTTCTATGATAAGATATGTAGTGCCTCCTGGGATTTTATCAATGACAATACTACTGTCGACCAAAAATTTAAAACCTTTGTAAACACCCTAGAGAAAGTATATTTTGAATCCTTCCCAGAAAAATCATATGTCGTAAGATCTGGCCAATCTTGTAATATCTCATGGTTTAATAATGATCTTAGGGTAATGCGGAATAATCTAAATTCTTTACATGAGCTTAAAACACAGTATAACATTTCAGATATAGAAAATCTATATGAAAACCAACAAAAAATATCTATAAATGAGGCTAAAATCAGGACAAATGACACCTCAATTCGCACTTCCACCAACCCTAACAGGACCATGTGGCAAATAATAAATAAGCATCGACAAAACACCCAGGAAACCCGAGACCTTCCCTCACCCAGCCCAAATCAATTCAATGACTTTTTTTCCAATATAGCAGACCGTGTGGTGCCGAGTATTCCGCATACAGACACGGACCCCTTAACATACCTAAACAATGTCACAAAACCCCAGACAGCCTTCTCGTTTGCAGAGTTAAGTTTCAGTACAATAAGGGAAATCTTAGATCAGCTAAATAACAAACCCAGTCAAGACATATATGGTCTCAATATAAAGCTTCTAAAATCTGTTAAAAATGAAATACTGGTTCCACTGACAAGACTGATCCATCTATGTTTGGGAAATGGTGTGTTCCCAGATGTTCTTAAGGTTGAATGTGTAACTCCTATCTTTAAAAAAGGAAATCGAGGACAACCTGAGAGCTACAGGCGAATATCGCTTCTGCCTGTGGTTTTCAAAATTCTGGAGAAATATATGGCTATCCAAATGGTGGATTTTTTCAATACTGAAAATGTTTTTCCCCCTGTCAATTTGGTTTTATGAAAAACAGAAGTACATTTCATGGAGTGATGGATCTTGAGTCTGCCATTCTGGATGCTTTTCACGGGAAACAGTACGAGTCTGTCCTATTCTTAGATCTGAGCAAGACCTTTGACTGTGTTAGCCATGGTATTCTCCTCCGCAAACTCGAATATTATAACTTTAACTCCAAAAGTGTGTATTTGATCCGTTCATATCTGGAACATAGACGTCAAGTAGTGAGGGTGGCTGGGGTGTCTTGATGGCAATGAGTTAGATCAAAATAGAGGTGCCCCAGGAGTCAATTCTGGGACCCATACTTTTCTTGATATATGTCAATGACCTTCCTTGTGGTGGAACAGTTGCTAAATATACCCTCTTTGCTGATGACACCACTGTTTCTCTTGCTGTTGAACACTGGTTTTGTTCAAACAGACTGCTGCTGAACGCAGATGAGACCCAGATGGTTATTTTCTCACTTAGAGAACTACATGGTACATGTTAATGCCCTTGCAAAGAAGCTAGCCAAGAGCCTTTATCTTCTTCGGCATATCTCTCAGTGTGTCTCCCATGATGAAAGACGAACAACATACTTTGCAGTTTTTCATACTCATATTAACTATGCAATCCTTGCATGGGGATATTCGTCGGGGTGGCGAAGAGTTTTTGGACTACAGAGAAGGGCGGTTAGGGTTGTGTCTGGTTTGGCCTATAGAGAGGACTGCAGGAATGCTTTCATTGATTTGAAAATTTTAACTGTGCCTTGTTTGTATGTGTTTGCGTGCCTGGTGTATATGAGGCAGAATCTTTATTCGTTTGTGATGCATCAAGATCTACATGATTATGACACTCGAGCCAGGGGCAGTCTGATTCCTGCCTACCAGCGCCTGCGAAGGTGTCAGGATGGCCCGGGGTATTTAACGCACTGCCTGAGAGGGTAAGAGAGTTGCCACTTTCAATGTTCAAGGGCCCTAACCAAAGGGTTCCTGACTAGCCATGCTTTCTACTCTCTGGAGGAGTACTTCAATTCAAATTTTAATCTGTTGGAATAGACCTTAAAACTGATTCTTATGTATTTTCGTATATTATTAGTCTCGACTTGGTTTTATACTCCATATTTTAAATTCATAGTCTTAGTGTACTTATTGTAATGTCAAATTTAATAACAAAAGTTAGTTATATAAGGAAAAAATAATTTTATATTCAAATTTTATATCACATTTATTTGACGTGTGTAAATATTTACAATGTAATAACATGAATAAATTATTGATTGATTGATTAATTGATTTATTGATTGATATAAGGGCTTGTGCTATACTGCACAATTTTTCTTTGGATTATCCTCCTGAAATAGAACATGTAGGAGCTCCTCTTGATGATGACGAAGAAATAGTAGTTAGGAATGAGGATGATGAGCCAGATCAGGATAAAAGAGGTGGTATAGAAGTGAGAAATGAAGTGATAAACAGATTACCGTTTGTCATTTGAGATAAATCTATTGACCCCTTTGAAATTTCTTCGTAAATTTACCTAGAACCTGAAACATATTTTACTAGTAATAAATTGTAATTAAACTTGGTTTCATTCTTTTATTATATACAATGTTTTTGTTATATGAGATTCAGAAATACACTTTGTATATACCATTGTGTGTCATCAAGGCTGATTTATCTGAACATAGATTAATGAACAAGTGTTCAAGAAGTGATACTTTATATGAAATTTCTTTGTGGATATAAAGCCTATTATTGTTACACTTTTGATATATGAATTATTTAGGTCTTCATAAAGTGTTCAAAGGTTGATATACGATGTATATAATTGTTCTTTTGACTTTTTCCACAATGTTACTACATTATTATGGAAATAAAGGGTATAATACTGTAGAGTACATATTTCTACTTTCTGCACATATATAATAGAATTAAATTACTGCAATTTCAAATTGTTTGCATAAGGTTTGTCTTATTTCTTGAAGGGTACACATCTGTCCATACTTACATGAGTTAAAGCTCAATATAGAAATGATTGTAATAACTTTTCACAAAAATTAGTCTTATCACAATGTCCACATCAACTAATCACGATAAAAATAAGTGATTCATTCACATTGCACCAAACTAACTAGTTTGAAGGAAGCTAGGCAGGAATGAATATCTGAGTGTTTCGTAAATGAGCCCTACAATATTAAAACATGTTAGTAATCAATACTTAATGCTTCATAGCTGAATTCTGGACTAGGAAAAGTGGATGGTATACTTGCAAAACTTCTCTTTTCATAGATAGTGTATAGGAATTTCTTTGAAAATTTTTCATCGTATTGTTCCTTTTCATTTTATATGAATATATATGTCCTAGTTATTGTTTTTGTTTAATTTTCTATTATAAATTAAATAATCTCTGAAGCACGTTTCTTATCTTCTCCTTGTTGTGAGCAGATATTCAAATCTATATTTTGTTAGCATGAGGTTTAGAAGATTACTGAAAACATATTTTCGAAATACAAAATTATAGAAAACAATCAATCAACAAACACAACTTTATAACAAATTATAAAAACAAATAAAAATAATATGAAATTAACAAAAACTCAGGTATATACAAAACAGAAAAAAGTGATCTACACTTGAAAAGGTAGAATAACTTCTGTGGCACTGGAATCACGTTCTACGAGTTTCTCAAGCAAATCATTTTTTCTTTGTTTCTCAAAAAGCTTTCTTTCTTCAATGCCCAATCTTTTGGCATAATACTCTCTTCTATCATCACCGATATCTTTTAAGATATTGTATTTCAGTCTCTTTCCCTCATATGACTGTAATTTCGGCTTTGTTGCAAATGAATTATTTTTTATTGAAGGACGTTTAGAAGTTCTTGTGAGTTCTTCATCTGCATCTATCCTCGAAACACTTGTGCAAGGCCCTGTCTTCATTATCTCTACCTCAGATTCCTGTAGACTGCGATTGTCTTTATCGATGGCTACTGTGTCCGATGACAAAAGAAGAATCGGGTTTATATTCTTCCTTTTACCCAAAATTTTATTCATTACGCCAAAGTAATCAAAAACTTTCCTTCCTCTTCCTGTTTTGTTCATGTTGTCGACATGTTTCTTAAAGTTCCTCTCTAAGACTTTCCACCTGTTTTCACAGTTACCTGCTGTTATGTGGGTTTTTGTGATGGTTACCATTTCTTTGGAAATTTTTTTTTATTTTTCAATTCAACTGTTCTCACATGGTCCTATTATATTTTCTGTATAACTTTACCAGAAGAAAAGTGGTTTGATGAGTCCATTTATGGGTATCTTCTGGCTCTCGAGACATTTCAGAAACTCACTTAATACATCTCCTTGATAATAATTTCCATTGTTCCGATTGCCAGATAAAAAGTAAATGATGAATTTTTTTTTCTTTCTGCAAGTTCATTTCTATGAATCACCCTTTCGACTATTTGAAACCGTCTGGCAGTTGAAAATTGTGAGGTACTTATTAATATCTATTGTTGAATCAACTGCCAGAAAATTTAAGATGAGTGAAAAACTAATTCATTTATGCACAGAAAAATAATTTTTCAAACTTTCGAATACAAGTCTACCCTTCAGACCACCCTTATCTTCTGAATTGAATTACCTTCTTCATACCTCAAAATGCCAGACATTCATAAATGATGCCACATAATTCATGTGCGCTAACTCACGGTCTATTGATAATATACATATATACTGAATAAATAATTGGTTTACCGTTTTGGACCGTTAAGGATAAACATTTGGGCAATCTCAGAAAGCCGAGATAAGGAGAAAGAGAATGAAGATCGGGGCTCGTAGGGTCCCATCTATCGCCGCGAACATTTTTGTTTGTAGTGCATAGGCTATGTCCCGTTATCGCTTGTGGCGCTAATTTTTCATATCGAATGTTCACTGTTTGACGTTTCTGCGATATTCGCGAAAAAGGTAGTATTCCAGACGCTCAAGAACTATTTTATCGGAGGAACCAAAATTCACGTGATTAGCTTTTGAACGCATAATTGGACGGCGTTGAATCCGATCGAAAGTTACCGAGCGCGCGAGGCCCAATCGCGTCGTAGTAACGAGTTCCCGCGTAGTCGATTCCGCACGATGGCGATGTTTTTGACAGCGCGCAGTTGGCGCCCCGGGCGCTCCTTATGCGTAGGGCGGGCAGTGGCGTGTCACCCATCGGGGTAAGGTGATTTATAGTTTCACAAATCTATTAAAAAGGCGATGGAGCTGCATTCACTAGTACATAACACTGAACATAGAGTTAGTTTCGTGTTTTGGATCTTCGTGAATGAATGCCGCCAAAGGCCGCATTGCGGTAAACTAACAACGCTATAAGAACCCTAAAGAACACATACATGCGGCATATTTCGTAAATCACAGACGTATTAACCTAATAATAAATTAAGTCTATGATTCGCAGCACCCGAAATGTTCCGAGCGGCTAATGTGCCGAAGAATTACGAATATGTATCTGGTGAAATACATATAGGTTGATAGACTGTCTCTCAGGCTACAAGGTTATGTGGACAATATTGAAGAGAATATGCTGGGTCCGTCAACAAGTGGAAAATAAAAAAACAGAGAAATCATCAAACCCAGAATGGAAACGTAATATATGAAGTAAGTAATAATGAAAGCAATAGCTACATCAACACTGACGTCACGAAAAACAAGAAAGAAGAATGGGCCAGATTGTTGATGCGAAAACTATAAGTGTGTTGTGAGTATTAATGACGATGAAAAAAATTTTTATCAAATTGGTGAAAGGAATATGCAAAATATTCATCTTGGAGGTTTAATCAAAACTGAACATATTGCAAGAGTAGAACCAAGAACTGGTAGAGGAAAGAAGGATATTATTAAAATAGTCGGGAAATATGATATACTGAAGTTTTAGCTCTATTTCGTGCTGATATCACTAGCAAATATCTTGGACTACTTGAAAATATTCTCATGGTGCTGTGCTGTGAGAGTTGACTGCCTGTTGGTGCCGAACTGCTCGCTACATAAAGAAGTTCAGCGTTTCTCTAGGTAATTACTACAAATGCGACTTAACCTCTTGCCTTTATTTATTATTTTATGCAAAAAACAATATATTTACCATCAAAGCTTGAATAAAGTTGAAACAGGTTCAATGTTTGTTTTTATTATTTATTTGTTATTTTGGTTTTTTCTTCAATTTGAATTCAACACTTATTGAACTATTGAATATGTACAGGGTGATTCATTAAGGGTGGCGACCGGCCGTATCTCGGAAACCGTATGTCCTAGAATTTCGGGAAAAAAATTCTTATGTGCAAATCTGCCCTAAAAAAATGATTCAAAATGTTTTTGAGTTCATAGTTTTCCGCTAGGTGGCGCAATCTACCACTTATAAAATATAATTGGATTTTTTACGAAATATTCCCCAATTTAGGCTAGTAAAACATATCAAATTCAGAAACTACTCTCCTAATTCCACAAGTCTTGTAAGAGTCATTTTTCTGTATTACCTATTCTGAAATGGTGGGGGAAGTTCTCTTTCTGTAACATAAAAAAGACTGTAACTCCATAATGAATGAACCGATTTTCTAAAACGTAGACTCTATGGAAAGAATATTGAATGAAGATTTCAGTAATAAATAACAAAAACACTTTAAATTTTCCAATCGGCAACTAGAGGGCGTTATGTAACACCCAGCTCTATTTATGATTATTTTTGAGAAATTTCAAATGCAATGCTATAAATCTAACCAGCTAACAAAAAGCCAAATTTGATGACTTATAGACCAGTCAAAACCGCGAACTGATATCTCTTTTCATTCCAAAGATATTGGCATTACATAATGAAACAAAACTAATCCGGTCAAATTAGACCAAAAAATAGGAGTGAGGTTATAAAAATTCGCACCCGACTGAAAATTGGTAGGATTGTTCAAAACACCATTATAAATGAAATCTGAAAAGTCTTCATCGATCTGATACGTGCAAAAAAATTTACTCGGGTTCGAATATCATAAAAACGGTTTTTTTTGCAATTTTCAGCAAAGCAGTAAGTTTTATCATGGAATGAGTTCAGACAAAAATTGTAGATCACCTAATTATCTATAAAAAACGTTTTCATAAATTTTTTTCTCAGAGCCACCGTTTTTGAGATTAACGATTCAGAAAGTTGAAAGAAATGCAAAAAAACACTAGCTCAAAGGTGGCGTTGAAACGTGCATATTATGACGATTACAACTCTTTCAACTTTTTGAATCGTTGTATCTCAAAAACGGCTTCTTCAAGTAGTTTTAGAAGAAAAAGTATTTTGAAATTTTTTATACATAATTATCTGATCTACCATTTTTGTCTGGGCTAATTTCATGCTGTTGTGAAATAATATGATAAGGATGCATTTTGTAATCCTTCAATATTCTTTGCACCAAAGAATAATTCAATCCTAGATCTCTTGCAATTTTTCGAATACTCAAATGGGGTTCAAACTTAACTAACACCAATACGTTAGTGACATTTTCTTCATTGCGACTTCTACGTATCCTATTTCTTAATGCGACAGGTTGAACATTGCCGGTTTCTCGCAATCTTAGTGCCAATCTTTTGAATAATTTCCGAGAATGACGAGGTCTTTAAGGATATCGTATCGCATACTCCCTTTCAGCAATTACTTCATTTTGTAGACTTTCAAAATATATACTGAACATATCATATGCCTCTCCATTTGAATAAAAAGGCATTATAAAAGAGTTAGTTTGCAAACAGTCAGAATAAACTTAAAAGTAAACAATCATAAAACATTAGTGTCATTTCCATAGGTAACTTGATGACTTTTGAAACATCTATCTCTCAACAGTTTAACATCATTCGTAATATTGCAGCTCGTCCATGAACATAAAACTATAAGAGACCGTTTGAGAGATTGAATTTTCACCCGAAAATTTTTATACGAAATAGTTGAAAGCAAATAATGGCAAGCATATTGAGTATTCAAAATAATGAGATAGTGGGAGCGTATTGTAAATTTCTGTTATGAGTAGCTTCCTTAGTTTTGTTTCATTATGTAATGTTAATAAATATTTTGGTGATGCGTTTCTACTTGTTATTTTCTTTTTAAAACAATTTTAGCAACATAATTTCTCTTCTCACAGGGCGAGCCAACAATCATCAACACTCATCAAAAAATGCCAATATCTTTGGAATGAAAAGAGATATCAGTTCGCGGTTTTGACAGGTCAATAAGTCATCAAATTTGGCTTTTTGTTAGCTGGTTAGATTTATAGCATTGCATTTGAAATTTTTCAAAAAAAATCATAAATAGAGCTAGGTGAGACATAACGCCCTCTAGTTGCCGATTGGAAAATTGAAAGTGTTTTTGTTATTTGTTACTGAAATCTACATTCAAAACTCTTTGCATACAGTCTACGTTTTTGAAAATCGGTCCATGCATAATGGAGTTACAGTCTTTTTTATGTCAAAGAAAGAGAACTTCCCCCACCATTTCAGAATAGGTAATACAGGAAAATGACTCTAACAAGAGTTGTTGAATTAGGACAGTAGTTTCTAAATTTGATATTTTTTACCAGCCTGAATTGGGGAATATTTCGTAAAAAATCCAATTATATTTTATAAGTGGTAGTTTGCGCCACCTAGCGGAAAACTATGGACTCAAAAACATTTTTAATCATTTTTGTAGGGCAGATTTGCATATAAGAATTTTTTTCCCGAAATTCTAGGACATACGGTTTCTGAGATACAACCGGTCGCCACCCTTAATAAATCACCCTGTACAAGGTAAGTCATAATTAAGTATAATATTCCATATTTTATGTGCATAGAATAAATATTGAGACAAATTTTGAACTAGTAGCCTATCGTTCAATTCTGTTATATTATAAATAAGAATTATAAGAGCTTCTGGCCAAATTGAAAATGATAATTTAGTCTGTTATAAATTGTGAACCCATTGATATGGAAATATAAAATAATTTTTATGCTATTGAAACAGATGCTACAGACTAGAACCTATATATTACCAATTTTCTTATATATTTTGTTTATTTTAACTTACCTCTCCCTTTCGTTAGCTATAAGTTTTAAATAGTCTGTTTTTTCCACATATGCCTGAGAAGAGTAAAGATCGAAAGGAGCGAAAATGTTGGTGTCCCGAGCAGATGACTCTGGCTATGAAAGCTATTCGGGAGGAGAAGATGTGGTCTAAGAAGTTTCATGGTCCCAGAACTTCATTCTTCCAGCTTGTCGAAGAAAATGAGCAAATGTTTCTTCTTAAGAAATAGAATACGAGTAACAAAAACACTTAGTTGAGATAAAAAGGAATCCAAAACTTCCAGTGCGTAAACCCATGACTACATCCTTTGCCACAGTCAGGGGATTTAATGAACCCGAACATGATGAGTTTTTCTACCTGATCGATGTTGTTTTCAGAAAACACAGCTATCCCACTAACGGGTTATTTAATGTAGACCAAACAGGTTTGTCAATAGTTCAAAGTAAAATCCCTCGTGTAACAGATCTGAAAGGGCATAGACAAATCGAGTCATTTACATCACTTGAAAGAGGTTCCCTTGTTACCATAGTTTCTCGTAATAGTGGTGTGGGTTACCACTACTTGACACATTTCCACGTAAAAATATGAATGAACAGCTTCGCAAAGGTGCCCTGCACGAGGACCTTAGCCTCTTGCCACCCGATTAGTTGGATACTAGCAAAATTCTTCTCCAAGTGGTTTCGACATTTAATTGATGTTGCAAAATCCTCAGCTGATTCACTTGTCCCTTTTTTCTTGCATGCAACCCACAATGCAAAGACGACCCTGTTAAAAATGTAAGTTCGACCTATCTTCTAAACCAAGGCCTAAGGCGTCTAGACATTACTCCAGCAACGATGAATATTTTCAATCTGATGTCTCATCTGTAATGGCCTATATGCCATCAGGAAAAAACGAGAACATAATTGAATCGTTTATTTCAAAAACGCTCTATCGACCAAAAATATCAAAATGGTGTTACATTAAAAATTGCAATATACAGGGTGTTCCAAAATTTAAAGTACAAACGAAAAGGGGAGATTCCTTAAGTAAGTGTTGAATTTTGTATTCATAGTATCTACACTTTACAAGATATTCAACTGAAATTTGGCATAGATATTACATTTGAGAGTTACACGTGACAAGGCAATTTCGATAGCAGATCTACAGGGTGATATTTCTTCTGGAACACTGTCACCTGTTTTCCTCAAGAACTTTTTTTTGGTGTGCAACTGTTAATTTGGAAAAAAAAAATGTAAAAAGAAGCTTTGTTATTATACTAAACTTTTCGTTCTCTTGTAGTTTTGTCGTATCTGCTACTGATTTCGAGAAAAAAATTTTGAACGATTCTCTCGAAATCCTCGGAAAAATCCAAATTATGATAAGGAGGCCAGTTTGTAAGCTGTGGTGAATGAATTCATTATTAGTTTTTATGGAAATTTTCCTGATCTGTTGCGATGATTCATAAAGATTTGATAAACTCGTATAATCATTACAAAAATAGTAAACTCTCTGCAAAATAGTTTGCATATGGAAACTGGAATCCCAATTATGTATTATTATAACAGAAGAGGTTAATGACTCTGATAATTCTTTTGGGAAGAATAAACCTAAAAAACATAAAGCAGTAGCTCTAACAGGCCAAGTAGATGAAACCGGACTTCATGGAGAAATGGACTCATCCAACGAAAAAAAAATAACAAGGAAACGATCGCGTAACCCTGATTCTTGGAAAAAAAATATCAATAAAAAATTATGCCAAAGTAGTCAGTCATATGAAAACGGAAGGACTGAAGTAGTAAATCATAAAGGACTGTGGAAAACGTTGTAAATTTTCATGTGGAAAAAATATAAGCCAGGAAGATCGCCAAGCAATTCATGAATCATTCTGGAGATTATCAAGCAACGAAAAGATGCATTTCTACAATAAAAATACCGAACGACATGATTAGAAACGTCCTCAATTTAAAAACAAATCTAGAAGAAAATATTCTTTCAAGAATTTTTTCCATTGTCGTGAATGCAAAATCAGGGTATGTTAGCCTTTTTTCCTGTCGACTCTAGATGTAAGCCAGAGTCGTATGGAGTATTTCCACTCCAATAAGCGGTGAACTGTCACAGGTGTTCCTTTTCATAACAAAAAGGGGAAACATCCCAAAAAGGTGACATCTAAGTTACAGAAAGCTTCTGTAAGGAATCATATAAATTCAATATCAAGAATTAATTTAAATTTGCAAAAACTCGATTTATATTTAGAATAGTGCGTGGAGCACCAAATAGAACCAATTGAATTTCGTCATTGTAGGCACATATTCAACTATGAATATTCAACATGGAATGTCAAGAACCCAAAAAAGATAGTTGCGATACTTGTGAGGAATATCGAACAAAAATAAAATTTGCAGATCTAACCGAAGATGAGAAAGCACGTTTTGAAAAACACAGCATTTCTAAAGAAGACATCATGTCAGAACGAAACCATGATCGAGAAAATAATGACAAGGAGACTGCTATTATTTGTTTTGACATGGAAAATGTGTTTGCTTTACCAAACGCTAACATCAAAAGCTGCTTCTATTAAAAAAAAAACTTATAACCTAACAGCTCACTGCAACATCAATAAGCGTGCTCGCTGTGCGATATGGTGTGAGGTTACTCATGGACGTAAAGGGAATTATATTGTATCTACATTGTTACGTATTCCTAGAAAAGGTACTAATAGATCTTCGTTCAATTAAAAAAAATGTATTGTGGCCTGACTCTTCTGTTCCACAAAACCGGAATTCAATAATGTCCATGGCTGTTTGGGCCACAAGGTCATTTAGTTTTATAGTAGAAATTCGGAGAGTATCGGTTTGAATATTGTTCCATTCCGTTCGGGCAGATGTTTTCTTTTTTTTTACGTTCTAGAAAAACCTTATCGTTTAGCGTGAAACCGAACATTATTCACTATTCAATTAGATAATATCGTGGTAGTCGGTCATATTAGTACAGTGATCAATAGAAAATTATAGAAATTATCATTAGATGTGATCATAGTTTTTCCATAAATCATAGACATTCATTCTTTTAAATTCAAGTGCTATATAGTTGGTTCCCACAATCCCTGTTTTTCCTTTCCTTCAACAGTTCACCTCCAGCTAGACAGCAGGGATCCAGAAACTCGCTATAGAGGGTAAGTGTATCTCTCTTAATTCCATCATACTTATAGGTTTTTATTGTTTTCATTTATTCCATAAAATTACAGTCCGCTTGAGTTTCATTAATGCAGGAGCATCCGAATATTTTATAACTCAAAAATTTTGTGAACCCGGCCATAGTTCTATTCAGGAGATAGATGATGTTCACAGCCAAATTGAACGAAACAGTGGAAATATTTAGCTCTTTCGGCCTTTTGGGATTGTTACCAACAGTGAACAGAAAAAATCCATTTATAGTATTTTATATGAAAGTATCTGATTTTAGAGATTATCAGAAAGAGATTATCAGAAATTTCTGTCTTAAGTGAACAGCTCTCTCTACGAGGAGTCACAGCTGCTCTACTATGATTCTAAAGAATGCTTATTTCCATTCGACACACTTCCACTGGAATCTCTGCAATGGATGAAGATCTTGAAGTGATAATTATTGGTGGTGAAAATGATTAAGACATTGAAGCCGCTATTTTAATGAACAACAAGATATTGATGCCCAATAGCGTTTTTCGTTAGACGAAGTTTCAGATGAAGACTGTAAATTTTTGTTTAGGTTTGAGAAAGATGATATTTACAGATTGAATCATGCTCTACAGATCTCAGAGTTTGTATTTTATTAATTTACCATTACTTAAAAATCAAGGAATTGAAACAGTCGTACGTTCAATTGGTAGTAAGTGCAAAGAAAAAAAACGAAGCATGTTATGCTGTATGTGTCGAGATGTGTTACATATAAATAATCATGCTAATGAAGTAATTAATGAACACAGTGATGTGAGAAAGCTTAGTGCATAGTATATTGTAACTTCTTGCGGTGTGACTTACATAAGTCGTGGGAAATAGAGGAGTTCCTTGATCTTTGTTACATATTGAAAAGATAGTTAGAAATTTTTTTTTTAGATGTTTTGAATTGTTTGGTATTCCTCATTTTCGTTGGTTTGTTCTCTTCTATTTTTGATCTTGTAAGGATAGTCTGTTCACGGTGTTTTGATTTTTATTCTGCTGTTTTATCCTTATGAACACTCACTTTTATGTGCGGAGGTAACCTCACTTGGTATATGTACTCTAATATATTGTTTTTCAGACTCTGAAGATGGTGCAGATGTACCGAAATATAGGTTTCTTGCTATAGGAGATCTTACTTTTTTGCCTTTCCTACAACCCTCAAATTGATCGTAGATATATATATATATATATATATATATATATATATATATATATATATATATATATATATACACATACTACTCAGAGCTTTAAAGGAACAGAAAATCGATGCTCACACTTATAAATTAAAAAAGTGCTCCGGATAAATCAGATATTGAGAAAAAGGATATAGAAGGCTCGGATTTTGGAGAAGCAAATGAGGAATCGTATCATGTTGACAGAGAATTTGATAGCGAAGACGATCTGCCCCTGAGCAAAATAAAAAAATTAATAGAAGACCAGCAAACATTCAAGAGCGTGGTATGTAGAAAAGGATAACAGTTTTGCAGCTAATGTAACTCCTTTCCTTCCTACGCATACAATAAATATAAGAAGCGACTCCTTCTGCATTTTTTTTGGAGCTATTTCAGGAAGATCTTTTCCGGCATATTGCGGATGAAACAGTCAGATACGCCATTAGTTTGGCAAAGATCTTTTAACGTTATGAAATACCGTCCACTGGCTAAACTAAATTTTAGCCGAGATCAGCCAGTAAAGAAGATTCGATGATTTCTAGCGTCACTTCAAATAGTAGGGGGGATAAAAATTCGTCGAAGCCGGAGTACTCAAAACGTGCCTTCTTTTCGATTTGTGAATTGAGTTGATACGACGAGAGAATACATTATGAAGGCAATAAAGTTTTCACTTTATAGTTTACCCTAATTTTGATAAATTTTTCTTAAATATCGTTTGCGCTAGGAAGTGCAAGACCTCAGGAGCTTGTAAAAGCATTTCAAGACCTCAGGAGCTTCTGAAAGCATTTCAGGACCCCAGGACCTTGGAAAACTACTTAAAGATCGTAAAAGTTTGTGGAAACCATTCAAGGCCTCAGGAGTCTGAATTCAAAAAAGACCCTAGAAGTTCCATTTCAAGAGTTTAAATTCAAAACCCAAGGAGCTTGGAAAAAGAATTAAAGAACCCAGGAGTTCCTAAAGCTACAGGAGTAGAAGAAGACAACAAACAGATCAGTATACTGATAATACGAGCTCAAAATTTTCTCTTTATTTATTAACTTCAAATATTTTAATTATAAATTTTTTGTAATCTTTGGAACAAGTTTTTCTAAATAACTTTAATAGAGATTTTAGTAAAGTTCTTGTATTGTTTCATTGTCTGTATGTCAATAAATCAGGTAAATTGTAACTGGAATTTCCAAAATATTGAACTAGCCGGAGCATATATTTCAAGTGAAATATCGAAAATTTATTATCATTACTTCATATAGGGAATTCACGTTACAATCTTCATGTACCTGTTGCAAAAATAAAAAAGATTTTTGGAATAAATATAATTATGACTTATATCAAACATCTAGCATACAGGATGTATTGGTCTTCAAATAAATGCCAACGTTTCAACATTATTGCCGATATCATGTCACTTAAAAGGTACAAAGAACTTGAAAAATATCTGCATTTAATGAAGATTGAACCGACACCTAACCTAACAAAAATGTTAGGACTCAATTTAACCTGGATGTATGCAGGATTTCCACAATTGGATCGTATTATGCAAGAGGGATCCAACCCACAATATCGACATTTGTGTTTAATACATTTTCACATTAAAATACATGTGCTGACATCTTTTGAACATTCCCGAGGTAATTTTGCAGTTTTCTGTAAATTAAAAAGTAATATTGAGATGAACACTGTCTCCATAACAAGCAGATTATATTACGCAATAAAGTTCCAAGCCTCTTGGCATACAAGAATAGATCGCAATTATCAACGTGAATATTGCAATATAGAATCAGGTTGTATGGATCACCCACATATTATTCTTTGTGTATATTAAAAAACCGAACAAAAAGATCTGTGTGGCTTGGAACCATTCTGTTAATTATTATACATTGTTGACACTTCTGCAACAAAGTACCAACCGACACGGTTCCTTATTTCCTTACCGTATCTCGCATGAAATGCGAAATTCAGTTTCGCAAGAAGGTACCAAGTAGTTTGAGTCTCTATTACATCGTTGGTTGAACGCATTACTGCCAAAAACAACTGTTGCTGTTTCTCGCGCATAGTGCACAAACATATCAGTGAGGTGTTCATTTAACTAATATAAATGTCTTCTAGCAGTGCTAGGATTCTACAGCTAGCTACAAAGCAGGTCTGTAGTATTTTCATTATACATGCTATGAAATAAAGATGATTAAGCTCACTATAATACAGTATGGTGTATTATTTTATATTTGTGAGGAAAAATGAAAATTAATTAATTCTACAAACTTCTTATTATTATACAATTCACTGGGTAAGGGGGAGGAGATACATTTTGATATATCATGTTGAAAAGATGGTACGATCATTGGAAGAAGAAACTATTTTTGATTATAGTAAGAATCAAGTAGAGACAGTACTTAACGACGCAGAAGTAATAATTGGTGACATCACATTTGAAAATAATTTATATGATATTGGAAACATGCAAATATTTTCAGAAGATTGTAGGCTTGTCAACAATAAAACTGCGTATGAAGAGTCTAAAGAAGAAGTCGAAACACATAATATGCAGAAGTTGGTTGATGAAAATAATTCTGAAAGGAGTGTCGTAGGCCATGTTTTGCACGAAAACCAATGCATAAACAACTTGAAAGACATCAATGCCCTCAATGCGGCGAAGGACGTGGAAAGCATAGATGATCCAGTATGCGAACCAAGCTTCAGTGGAAATTACAGCGATCAGTAACTGATTGAAGGTGAAGATGATAGACAAGTGAAAAGCTTCGAAAAGAATCAGAAAATTGCTGATAGTTGAAGGCCAAATAGAGGAAGAAAGCGCAAATATTCGTTTCAAGACCGTCACGCTAGAAAAATTTTGAAAAATTCTAACAAGAACCATATCAATTCCAGGGTAAATCAGATTCTTGCTAAATTATTCTTGGATTATAAATGCAGCTGTCTAGATAAATATCATGCGAAGACTACGACTATAGAACGAGAAAAAGCATTCAATAAGTTCTGTTAAGTTCCAGAAAAACCAGTCAAAAGAAGTTACAAAGTCAAGTTTGAATCTAGAAGGAATTTCAGTAGGTGTTATTACATAAAAAGACAAGTAGTATGTCATCACATATACATATGTAAAAATAATCAGAAAAAATCAACCTGGACCTAAAGAACGCATTTAACAGTTCTTGGACGCCATACATCAGCTATGAGATAGAGATAGCTCAGGTCCCAGAGCGGCTAAGAAAGATTTGCGAAGACTTTTTACACAACAGACTCATCAGTAGCGGACGGATCACTAGACAGATGACGAGGGGTTGTCCACAAGGCTCGACCTTGGGACCAACGTTGTGCTTTATCAACATGCAGGGTTGGTTCAGAGCCATGGACAAGGCCAACGACGACTGGAGACGAACTGAATCACATAGACAAGAAAAAGACATCAATTACATAGACAAACTTATGACAATACAGGCATATGCAGACAACCAACTGATTATAATCACAGGGCCTTCAGCCAAAGACATCGAACGTAAATGGACAACTATTTGGACAGCGTGCTTAGAATGGGCTGAGCACAGTTCAGTTAAATACAACATGGAAAAGACTGAAACAATGTTCATTGAAAAAGCAAATAAGATAAGACCCCCATCCATTAAAATAAACGATAAGTCAGTACTCCATAAAAATGAACTTAAATATTTAGGTGTCACAATAGACAAAAAATTAAACTATGTGCAATATGTAAAAAATGTAAAAACAAAAACAGCGATTACGTCGATGAAGTTGATTGGCAAGATAAGTAGAACATAGGGACATGATAAAGAAGTCATAGGAGAGATTATAGAAAGGGTAATTAAACCCGCCGCACTATATGGCAGCAAGATTTGGGGCGCACATGCAGACAAGGTAATAATGAAAAGACACTTGAACGCCATTATGAGACCTTTGCTGTTATTAGTGAATAGAGCGTATTCGACGGTCCCCAATGCAGCTCTGCAGGTCTTGGCTGTAATAGCGCCATGGTGGATTGTGGCCAATACAAATTACAAAGACTGGACATTACATAATAAGGACATAGACAAAACAAGAATCATCACAAGAGACAAACCCCACTCAGGACAAAGACACATATTAAAACAACACGTAACAGAACCAATCTAGACACAAATACATATACAGACAGTAACTAAACAGAATGGCAAAATAGGAGTAGCTGTATACACAAAAAATGAACATATAAATAATCAAAACTTAGAAAAAAGTTGGAAATCAATATCAATAAACACATGGCACAATTGATCGCGATCAAAATAGTCGTCCAGACAGCCACGGAGTGCAATTTGAGATCAATCAACGTTAGATCGCACAACAATGAAATAATACAAACTCTCGTACAAGGCATAATAAGTTCAAAAATTACAGGTCACATTTTAAGAGAGAAAGAAAAAAGACAAACACAAAATTTCACAACGAACATCACAATTTATGAAACAAACGACAAAGCGGCACTACAACTCGCACAAAACACAAAACAAGAAGTAAATCATGCACGGACAGAATTATATGAATATAAGACAAAAGCGGAAAGGCTCAAATTTAGGCAAAGTCAAATAATGGAAAAATGGCAAGCAGACTGGGACAGTCAAGTAACGGGTAGGGTCCTGACAGCTGTAAAACAGTTGCCATGGAGAGACTAAAACTCACGTTTAAGGCAACACAATTGCTAACCGGACATGGCAATACGAGGCAATACTTAAAGACATTCGCCCTCCAAGACATAGATGGATACTGCGACTGCACAGTATGAGAACTCGAAAACACAAACACATTGAGAAAGTGCGCAGTATAAATGCTGACTTGAGAAAGTGCGCAGTATAAATGCTGACTTGAGAAAGTTTGTGTGCAAGGAAGAGAGTAGGATCTCTAAGAGTGCGTGCAGTGTCATACTAGATGATATGGCACAGTGTGAGAATGTAGTGGTTGATCTTTGCGTGAGGTTGCGAGATTGAGAGGTATCCTGGCTGAGAAGACTAAATGGGAGAGTATGTTGATGAATGGAGAATTGAGGTTAAGTGAAAATGAGAAAAATAAAAATGAGACAAGTATTGCTGTGCCGAGTATTTTTGAGTGTAAGAAATTTAAGTGTATGGGAATGAGCGTAGAGAAACTGAAGAGGAGAGGATGTAGAGTGCTAGTCTTTGACGTGCCATCTGTTCTGACAGATGGGGAGCTGGTAAAACAGCTGTATGTCAGGAATATCAGAGATATCATGTCTGAGAATGAGTGCATGAAGGAAGTAAAAGTGATTCGAAGGAATGGAAGAGCGAGTGTGAAAGGTAGTGTGATTCTGGAGGTACAAGAAAAGGTGCGTGTCTTGTTGCTGTGTGAGGAAAGAATGTTCGTTAACTGGGATTAGTGAAGGGTGAAAGAGGTATATTTAGTGGAAAGATGTTAGAGACTATGATAAGCTATTCAAAATGCGTCGCTTCATTGATGTCAAAAAAAATCATAAGTGGAACCTGAAGAACACAATTCTATTGATGAAATTATGATCCATTTTGAAGGTCATAGCTCGCTGAAACAGTACATCAAAATTAAATTTGATATTTATATTGAAAAAGACACAGTTTCAGCTAAAATATCAACACTGGGCTTTACTGGAGACATTGTAGTGAAAAATGGCAAGCAGACTGGGACAGTCAAGTAACGGGTAGGGTCCTCTATGACAGCTGTAAAACAGTTGCCATGGATAGACTAAAACTCACGTTTAAGGCCACACAATTGCTAACCGCACATGGCAATATGGGGCAATACTTAAAGACATTCGCCCTCCAAGACATAGATGGATACTGCGACTGCACAGTAAGAGAACTCGAAGACACGAAACACATCAGAGAGACATGTGAAAAGTTACCAAGGGTACAAATAAGAAACAAAATAAGAGAAAAATACGGAGTTCTTGAAGTAAACATAAGAGGCATGGACAAGAAAGAAAACAAAGAAAACATAGTAAAGGTAATAGAATGGGCAGAGGAAGCAATGGAGGAAGAATGAACCAGAAAAGCGAGAAGAAAGAAGATCGCAAAAAAAGATAAATAGAATGCAAGTCAACTTAAAAGTAGAAAAATTAGAAAAGTCAAAAGTAGAAATGTAAATAAAAAATAAAAGAAGACAGAAAAAAGAAAAAGAAAGAAAAGACATTGAAAAACTACCAGGAAGAAAATCAAGTCTGGTATGGACAACAGTTAAAGCCGCAAGGCGGGAAACACAGCAAAACACCTCAATGTCCCTACCTACTCCGTGAGGTATAGACGTGTTTTTCGGTTCTCTCCAGAAATTTGAGTGTAGTTTGGAAAGTGTTGCATTTATTTTTCATTGGGATGTACCAAAAGTTGCACCAGTATTTGGTTCATGACTGGTTCTAGTTTCATTTGTTTTGGTTTAGTAGTTTTTCAGAAATCGAGTGTTTAGTTTATTTTTGTGAATTTTCAGTGTTTGTGAGTGTACCGCTTAGACTGGTTCCAACCACGGTGTTATACGGCATTTTTCCGTCTGGTTTTCGCCATTCGGTAGTGCGGAAATTGCCCTCTCTGGGACAGTCGTTCGTGTTTAAATCTGAATAGTACTTTTCGAATAAACATCGTGTTATTCATAATTCTGAGATATTTTGGTATTCGTGATTTTTCTGATTTTTTAGATCCAGATACGGTAGTTCTTGCCAGTTGGTCTTCACCAACTGGAAGTGCGTCATTTTGCCTTTCGCGGATGGTGAATCTATATGCGGTCGGATTTGTACTTTTCTAGTAATAGCCGTTTTACTCTTTATTTTAGGGATATTTCGGTGTTTGTGAGTGTTCCGCTTGGATTGGTTCCGGACGCTGTGTCTTTCGGTGTTTTTCCGGTCTACTTGCACCATCGGGAGAGAGCGTGAGTTGCCCTATGTCAGATGGTTATCAGTTTTGTTGTTGGACTTATAGTTTTTGTATTATCGTCAGTTTAGTGCGACAATTAACGCTATTATAGATTTTTGGATGAATATTGGACTCGTCCGGCCAAAGAAAAATTGATGTTATTGGGTTTTTCATTCGCGATGTATTCATTTCTCGGACTTTTGTTTATTAAATTTGATTAATTTGGTATACAAGGTGTCGAATTTTTTGGAACTTAGGTTGTATAATATCATCTGCTCGCTTTTGTTCGCTTTTTTTCGCCGGCGTCGGTGTTCGGCCGTCGCGTCGCGGGGAACCGCTCCGAGTGTATCTCAATTTTTTGCAGGAGTGAGTTTTGGATTTTGGGTGAGTTTTTGAAACTTTTGTTGGTTCATGATTCTGTGTTAGACTTCAGTGAAAATATTGAAGGGGTGGCACCGAAAAATTAATCTGCGCATGCATTTTTTGCACCCCTATAACTTTTTACGTATTGAGTGCGCGAAAGTGGTTCCTCGCACATTGCTTGGCTGAGTAAAGGGACAAATGACCGCGGTGTTGTTGTGCATGCTCAGTCTGCGTGGAGGGGATCTCCGGCCCTGGGGCAGTTAGAGAGGAAATTCAAGCTTTGCAGATATTGACTGGCATAGCATAGTTGTTTGGTGTGACCATCCGTCATTTTACGCGCATGCGCGGTGGCCTTTTGAGAAAGATTTCGATTATTAATTGAAATTAATTTTCAACATGGAGTCTGATCTAAGGTGTAGGAACGACCTGGCAAGGTTCCTTAAGAATCGGGACAGAAGACGCACGCGCAGTGCGAGTAGTGAGTGCGACGAGAACGTCAGGGTGGCGGAGTCGCTGTCTGTATTCGAGGAGAGTGTGAATACAAGAACTAATGTCAGTAGGAGTGTATGTGAGAGAGTGAATCCCTCCAACGAGGATTCTATTGAGAAAGTGCGCAGTATAAATGCTGACTTAAGAAAGTTTGTGTGCAAGGAAGAGAGTAGGATCTCTAAGAGTGCGTGCAGTGTCATACTAGATGGTATGGCACAGTGTGAGAATGTAGAGGTTGATCTTGTGCGTGAGGTTGCGAGATTGAGAGGTATCCTGGCTGAGAAGACTAAATGGGAGGGTATGTTGATGAGTGGAGAATTGAGGTTGAGTAAAAATGAGAAAAATAAAAATGAGACAAGTATTGCTGTGTCGAGTATTTTTGAGTGTAAGAAATTTAAGTGTATGGGAATGAGCGTAGAGAAACCGAAGAGGAGAGGATGTAGAGTGCTAGTCTTTGACGTGCCATCTGTTCTGACAGACAGGGAGCTGGTAAAACAGCTGTATGTCAGGAATGTCAGAGATATCATGTCTGAGAATGAGTGCATGAAGGAAGTAAAAGTGATTCGGAGGAATGGAAGTGTGATTCTGGAGGTACAAGAAAAGGTGCGTGCCTTGTTGCTGCGTGAGGGATGAATGTTCGTTAACTCGGTTTTGTGTAGGGTAAAAGAGGTTTATTTATTGGAAAGATGTTAATGACTATGATAAGCTATTCAAAGTGCGTCGCTTCATTGATGTCAAAGAAAATCATAAGTGGAACCTGAAGAACACAATTCTATTGATGAAATTATGATCCATTTTAAAGGTCATCTCTCGCTGAAACAGTACATCAAAATTAAATTTGATATTTATATTGAAAAAGACACAGTTTCAGCTAAAATATCAACACTGGGCTTTACTGGAGACATTGTAGTGAAACTTGCTACGAATCTATCAAAAAATTAAAACTTCAAGATATACACAGATAATTTTTTGACGTGGTATAAATTGGAGGCGTCACTCCGAGAAATATTGAAATAGATTAAATCTGGACAGCAAGGCGACACAGACCGAAAGTCTATGAACCTAAAGTTGACAAATTTCTGAAAAAATATGGAGAAGGATCACTTGACTACCGCACAGATACGCTGAATAATATAATAGCAATGACATGGTTCGATAATAAATCTGCAACAATAATTTCAGCATATAAGGGCGTTGAACCAACTGAAATGGTGAAAAGATGGTAACAAATAGACCAAGCGTATATCAAACAGACAAGGCCCGAACTAATAAAAACATATAATACAAAAAAGGTGGGGTGGAACACATCGATATGTTAGTTTCGTTATACAGAACCAGAATAGATATTATTTTATAATATAATTCCACTTAATGGACATTTCCATAGTAAATGCCTGGTTGCTCTATTGTTATCATTGCAAGATTAAAAATATTTCGATTTTCAAGAAGCTTATAGTTTTCAGAAGCGTAATTGGTAGGTCCTTGATAGAATGTCGAAATGTAAAAGTGAAACGTGGGCGAGCTCCGTGCAAAACAACTCCACAAACTCAGCCATATGAAAAAGTTCGTTCAGTTTTAAGCCAATAGATGTAATTAAATATAATGGAACAGAACATAGGCCTGTTCATATTGAGCCAAAAATGAGATATCGTCAATGTAAACCTTACACTAGGATGGCCTGTGAGAAGTGTGAAATGTCTTTGTGTGTTACGAAAGACCGAAACTCCTTTATTGCATTTATATCGATGATATATTTCTGTACAGCAGTATAGGAACCAGGTGGAGAGGTTCACTATAGGGACTCTAGAAAGATCTGAGGTACTTTCAGAATATTTTTCTAGCTCCTCTACGAAGCCGTAGCAGCCAGATTCTGAGTAACAGAAACGGAAATAGATGCAATCTATCAGAATATGTGAGGTCGTGAATCTACCTTAGGTGTTCGTCTGTCTACTAACCCCCTTCCATATACCTAATCAGAGCATATACCAGCTGATCATAGATGAAATCCTTGTCGACCTACTTATAAGGGTTAGAAGTGTCCGGCGAATACGGACGGAATTGGATTGAAAGAGGCAACTGCCCCGCCCTCTTATTAGTGATGCGGTTAACTAGATTAACGAGATTCTCACTGTCCCTCTCCTACTACTCCTCTCGTTCTGAACCTCGTAGTGTGGGATACTGGGTGAGTTTGTTCCAATTTGTTTTAGTTTTAATTTTGGCCAATTCTTGTTCTTGACTATTTTTGACGGCGTCGTGCTTTTCGTCCTCCCCGTCGGGGGATTCGGTCCTGGCTGGCTGGCTGGCCATTTGTTGATTATTTGTTGACTGTTTGTTGAAGTTGTGTGTTTCGTGCCTTATTTGGTGGTGTTGTGGCATTGTGTGTGTGTTTGTGGGCGTGTTTGTGTGTGTGTGGGTTGCGCAGCTGAGATATAAAGTTTGCATCTCAGTCTGTGGTTTTCGGTGGTTGTAGTATGGAGAGGAAATTTCGAGGCAATGAGGAGCTTCCCTTGGCTGCTACTGTCCGGGACAGTCGTCGTACGCTCAGTGCCAGCGTAATGGACGAAGAAAGGGGACAGGCGTCAAGTGTTTCTAAAGTGAATGTGAGAATGAGTGATGACACGAGTGTCTGTGACAGCGAGGATTCTAGTGAAGAGGATCCTATTGAGAAAGTGAGAGGTATAAATGCGGACTTGAGGAAGTTTGTATGTAAGGAGGAGAATAGAATCTCGAAGAGTGCTTGCAGTGTCATACTTGGCGGTATGGCACAGTGTGAGAATGTGGTCGTCGATCTAGCGCGAGAGGTTGCTAGATTAAAGAGTATTTTGAGTGAGAAGAATAAATGGGAACAAAAGATAATGTCTGGAGCTGTGCGAGTTGGTATGACTGAGTCGAGAAGGAGTGTGATGAAGCCTGGTGTACAGGGAGCAGTACAGATTGCTGATCCTGGAGGGTCTGAGCAGGCCACTGGAGCGAGGCCTATAACCTATGCTCTAGTGGTCAGGGATGAAAGTGGGAAGTGTAAGAGTGATGATGTGAGGAAGAGAGTAGTAAGCGAGGTCGGACCGGCCACGGACGTTCGAGTGTCAGCCGTGAGAAAGTGTAGGAAAGAAGGTGGTATTGTCATCGAGACTAGGAGTGAGAGGGAGCGAGATATGCTAATGAAGTGTGAGAAGTTTAAGAGGATGGGTATGAGTGTGGAACGGCCTAAGAAGAGAGGAAGTAGAGTGCTTGTGTTCGACGTACCAACTGTCTTGACTGATGGCGACATTGTTAAGCAGATGTACGTTCGAAATGTGTCTGGGATTATGACTGAGTCTGAGTGCGTTAAGGAAGTGCGTGTTATGAGAAGGAATGGTAGAACGAGTGAGAAGGCTAACGTGATCTTGGAGGTACCGTAGAAGGTGCGTGCCCTTCTGTTGCGCGAGGGAAGAATGTTTGTGAATTGGGATTCATGTAGAGTGAGAGAGGTGGATGTTGTGGACATGTGCTATCGGTGCCAAAGAGTGGGCCATATGGCTAGGGAATGCAAGGCTAAGGTGATTGTGTATGGTAAATGTGGTGAGGACGGGCATAAGAGGAATGAATGTAAGGGTAAGGAAAAGTGTAGAGTATGTGTGGAGAAGGGATTGGAAGGGGCACACGCTACAAATAGCGAGCGTTGTCCGGAGTATGTGAGAGCATGGCAGAGGGTGCATGATAGGTATGGCTGCTGAAAGACACATTAGTGTGCTGCAGCTGAACTGTCAGCGTTCAGCTGCAGTAATGTATGATTTAGGTGTGAGAATGAGGAGTGAGAATGTTACGGTTGCCTTGCTGCAGGAACCGTATGTGAGGGATGGTGTTGTCCTTGGTATGCCAAGTGACATGCGAGTGTATGGCGGGTCGGCGGGCGCGGCGGTCGTCGTAGATGGCAGCTGCGATGATGTGCCGGTCGTCGACCTAACGAATGACTTGGGTGTATGTGTATGGATTAAGTGTGGTATGCTTGAGTTCTTTGCTGTGTCTGTGTATTGTAGGTTTGGTGAGAGTATTGTGCTGTTTCTGGGATACATGCAGGGTGTGTTGGAGATGGCTGGAACAAGGCCAGTCATCTTTGTACTGGATGCAAATGCGGTTTTCCCCTTATGGTATAGTAAGGGGGAAAATTTGACTGGTGATAGGGCTGAGAGAGGTGTGCTTTTGGAAGAGTTGGTGAATGAGCAATGTCTGCGTGTGTGTAATGAACCGAGCGATTGGTTTACGTTTAGTGGTCCCATGGGTGAGTCTGATATTGATGTAACCTTGATGAATGAGGCGATGAGCATGTTTGTTATTGGATGGAGCGTTAAGAATGAGTGGGGAGTTAGTGACCACAACGTGATACTGATTGAGCTTGGAGATGTGGATGTTGGTGTAACTGCGGAACCTGTAAGCAGATGGAGTGTAAGAAATGCTGATTGGGATTGGTATGGTGACGTGCTTGGCACAATAATCGGAGAGTATGGTATGAACAACTTTGCCGGCCTTAGTGCTGAGCAGGTGGCTGGTAGGTTGAATGAATGGATGACTGAAGCAAACAACTTAGTGTTGAAGCGGAAGTCGAGTAAAAGGCGTAAGAATGCATGGAGGTGTAATGAGTTGGATGCCAGAAAGAGGGAGGTGAGAAAGGCGCGTGAACGTTTTCAGAGAGTTAGAAAGAGGAATGAGAATGTGGCCGTGGCCAAAGGTGAATATCTCCGGTTAGTGAAAGTGTACAAGAATGAGATGAGAGTATGCAAGGAGAATGATTGGAGGAAGTTTGTATGGGAAAAGGGAAACGACAACCCCTGGGGTGATGTTTCCAGGTTCTGTATGAAGAAGGGTGTAAGAAATGATGTGTGTGGTATGAAGATGAATGGTAGAGAGACGCAGACCTGGCGTGAAATTGTGTTGATGGATCAGTTCTTCCCAGTGAAGGAGAGGGAGTATGATTACAGGCGTGAATGGTTGGATGTAGAGATGGATGAATTTAGTGCAGATGAGATCGGCGAGGCTGTGGGAAGGCTGAAGGGTGGGAAAGCACCTGGCCTTGATGGCATTTGCACAGAGATGGTGCGATGTCTCTGGAGTGTGTTACCTGAGTGCATGGTATGCTTGTATAATGCATGTGTGAGAGAAATGGTGTTTCCTGCGGAATGGAAGAGAGCGGATGTGGTCATCTTGCTGAAGTCTCGGGACAGGGTCAGGTCGGACCCGAGCTCGTATCGGCCGATTTGTCTCCTGCCTGTGATGGGCAAGGTGACGGGTATGTCTGAGTGTCAGAATGGGTTTAGGAAGGGTAGGTCCACGGAGGATGCTTGGATGAAGGTTCTGAGCATTGTGGACGCTAGTGTTGATAAGTATGTGTTGGGTATTTTTGATGATTTTAAAAGAGCGTTTGACTATTTGAAATGGATGGAGATTATGAATGAGTTGGCCGGGCATGGTTGTTGTGAGATGTCTCTGTGGGCGAGCTATTTTGTGGATAGAAAGGCATGTGTTAGAGGAGTGAATGATAGCGTGTGCAAGGTGGTTGAGAGAGGTTGCCCGCAGGGCTCCATCTCGGGCCCGGTTTTGTGGAACATGTGAGTGAATGAGCTGCTGGTCAGTCTGCGGCGTCATGGTTGCGAGATTGTGGCGTACGCGGACGACCTGCTGCTATTGGTGAAAGGAAACAGCCGTCTCACTCTCGAAACCGAGGGGACGGCTTGTATGAATCTAGTGAGTGAGTGGGCAGTCAAGGCCGGAGTGAGTGTTTCGGAGAGTAAGACAGTCTGCATGTTGCTGAAGGGGTCTCTGTCTGGGAACAGGCCGCCCAATGTAAGAGTGAATGATAAAATGTTAAGGAGTGTTCGCGATGTTAAGTATTTGGGAGTGAGAGTTCAGGAAAGAATGAGATTTGGTATGCATCTTGTGGATTTGAGAGGTAAGATTGTAAGAGTGACGGGATAACTGAGTAGAGTGCTAAGAAAACAATGGGGGCTTCGGAAGAAGACAGTTAGTGTGATTTTCAAGGGTATGATTGAGACGTGTGTTATGTATTGTGCTTGTGTATGGTATGGGTGTCTGAGCTATGACTATGCTCGTAGAATGCTAGGTAGATGTCAGAGGGTTGCTTTTTATGCGCGTGTGAGAGTATGCAGGACGGTTTCCACGGAAGCCATGCAGGTTATCATGGGGGTCCTCCCCTGGGACCTTCTGGCGGTGGAATGGGCCGTCCGGTACAAGTTAAAAGTAGGTATGGATGTGAGTCAGTCAGATAGAATGAATGCCGGGGATGTCAGAGAGGGAAGGCGGGTCTGTATGGAAAGGCTGAGAGCAATGTTAGTGGAGGAATGGCAGAATAGATGGAATGAAAGTGGTGCTGGCAGGGTTACCCATAGGTTCATCCCTAGGGTGACCTTTGCTGGTAATAATGAATGGTTTGACCCGCCTCTGTATCTGGGGTACCTGTTGACGGGGGAGCATGAATGGGTATCTGTTCCTCCGTGGCCTGAGTGAGAGTGACAGGTGTTTCTGTGGTGAGGTTGCGAGTTGGGAGCACCTGTTGTTTGACTGTGCAGAGTATGAGGGGGCGAGAGGGATTGTGTTCGGTGAGAATGGGTTGAGGAATGAGTTGAATCTGAGTGAGTTGATTGCGGACGAAAGGATGTATGATCTGATGTGTCAGTTCTCTGGAATCATCTTCCAGAGAAGGCGTGTAAGATTGATGGATTTTGAGTAGTATGTGTGGCGTGTGCCGCAAGGCAGTCACCGCTGGTCAAAGATGCGTGTGGGTGGGGCTTTCACTCCTAGTGGTGGGGGGTGGGGGAGCCGCCCGGCCGCTTCGATTCCAGTAGGAGCTGTTGGGTATGGCGAACCCACGAACCTCAGCTGGCTGACCATTGCCGAGTTTCACAAAATTTCATAATGGAAGGGAGCATGTCCAACCAGCGACGCTATAGCTGGTACCACGGGGGGGTGGAGAGCCCGCGGAGGTGCAATTCCTCTGCCCACCCCAATTGGTGTAGGACTCGTGGCGGCAGTGGTTGAAAGCTTGCATGCTAGGCTAGGGTGTGAAAACCCGACGTGTGAGTTGCAGCCTCAACTCGGGAACCAACCTGCAGAGTTGGTAGAGGTTGGATAGTGCCTCCCTCCAACCACTGAGGTGCTAGGTCTTGTGAGCCGACGCAGTTACTGGTAGTGGAGCTTCGGCTTCATGCGCTGATTGAGCGTATCTCAATCCCGCGCCCTTGGGGGCCGTGGCAATAAGCACTCTGTGCAGGTATGTCACGTAAATCTCACTGGATTTAATGTCCCTCCCCTACTGTCATCTCCTCACTCATTCAGGATAAACTTCCTCCAGCTGCTGGGACTTACGCTTCAGCTGTGGCAGCTTCCCCTGCCTTGGGCCCTTCTTCTTTCCAGAATAAAAAGAAGACCATTCTGATCACCCCCATTTCTTCTGCTGAGACTGGCGAATCTGTCAGGAATATCCTGTCCGACTCTCTCCGTTCTACCCCATCAGTGAAGATCAAAAATTTCATCTTCCTTGAGAGCGGCTCTGTCCTTCTCGAGCTTCCAACCCAGAGGTACCTAGATATGGTCAAAGATTCTGTTAGAGAAAATAAAAATCTGAAATTCTCGGAAACGAAGACCATAGCCCCTAGGGTGGCGGTTTTTGGAGTTCCAGATAATGTCTCTGATAATGAGTTTATGCTTCAGTTTCGATCCAAAAATCTTGATTCTTCCGTCACTGAGTCCGAGGTTAAACTGATCACCAAATTTCCGTCACGATCTGCGGGATGCTCAAACCGCGTTTTGAGCTTACCTGGTCCACTATTTAGGGCCACTTCAACTCAGGGCAGAGTTTACATAGGTTTGTCATCATACCGGGTGGAGGAGCATTTTAGCCTCCCTAGATGTTTCAACTGCCAGCAGTTTGGCCATATGTCACCCTAAGTCTTGTGGCCATTGTTTCTCTGGAGATCACTCATTTAACAACTGTCCTAACAAGGCCAGGACCTCATCATGTTCTAACTGTAAGCTTTGAAGGAGATCCGAGGGAGTTGATCACCCGACCACCTCCAGATCCTGCCAGACATATCTCCTCCATCTCGAACGGTACAAGACACGAATTTACTATTCCTAATGGCTATAAAAATTGTACAAATAAATGCCCAGAGATCCTCTGTTGTCTGTTCTGAGATATGCCGTCTGGCTCAGCTAAAGGGTTTTGATCTGGCCCTCATACAGGAGCCCTATTACGCGTTCGGTGACGCTAAGTGTTTGGGGAGTGGTACGCGACTGATTCGGGGTGGTGGTGACCAACCTATGGTGGCCATTGCCATTTTTAACAGAAGTCTGGACATTTTCTCCTTTTTTGATCTAAACGACCGTTACCTTGTTGCGATATCTTTGACGGTGGGCTCGACTGATTCGGGGTGGTGGTGACCAACCTACGGTGGCCATTGCCGTTTTTAACAGAAGTCTGGACATTTTCTCCTTTTCTGATCTAAACGACCGTTACCTTGTTGCGATGTCTTTGACGGTGGGCTCCTACTCTTTCAACCTGGTCAATCTTTACTGCCAATATAGCGTTGACACCCCATTCTTCATCGGGAGACTTGTGGACACTATGGCCTCCCTCCCTGGTCCGCGTAATGTCATCTGTATGGATTCGAACGCCAAGTCCCCGCTATGGTTTTCCTCTACCTTGGACCCTCGGGGATCCTTGGTGGAGGATTTCATAGCGGAGTACAGATTGATCGTTGAGAATCTTCCTGGTTTCCCGTCCACTTTTTGGTTCGAGAATGGAGAGTCAAACATTGACGTCACCTTAGCTACTGCGTCGGCATCGGGTTTCTTGTCTGACTGGGCGGTCCATGATGACTGGGTAGTGGGCGACCACCGCCCGATTACCTTTGAGATTGGTTCCTCTGTCCCGCCTCATGTCATTCACCGTCTTGATTCCCGGTCCGTTCGTTTCATTACGTCAAGGGCGGACTGGGAGTTGTTTGACTTATGTTTGGAGAGGCGGCTGAGACATATCGCTGTTCGGGCCCGTGACCCGGTTTCTCTTGATCGGCTCACGGCGATCTTTGTTCAGGCTATTTATTCGTCCGCACTATACTCCATCCCGGTTTCCTCTAGGGGGTCTTTCAGGGTTGGATGGTGGTCCCCGCAACTATCAAGACAGAAAACTGAGCTAGGAAAACTTAGGAGGTCGTTTCAGCGCTCCAGGTCTGCGGGTCTACATGCCGACGTCATTGCTTTTCGTGGTCGTCTATACCGGGACGCACGAAATAACTACTGCTCGGCTATAAGGCGGTCAAAGCTCGAGTGCTGGCAGCGGTTTGTTCGTTCAGAGCAAGCTTCTGAACACTGGAGGCTTGCATATAAGATCAGTCTTGACAAGGTGGCGCCCGCCCCCATCCCATCGTCTGTTCGGAGACCTGACGGTTCCTTTACTAGGTCTTGGGAGGGGTCGGCGGATGCTACCTTTGACAGGCTTATGCCACAAGACTGCCTCGGGGACGATTCACTCCAGCAGGCCGCTTCGCGTGAGGAGGTTCACGCTGCTCTATCGTCTCTTAGAGTTGGGGAGTTTTCTCCCTTTTCTCCGGAGGAGCTGGACTCCGCAGTCCGCTCTATGCGTCTGTCGGGGTTACCGGGGCTGGACTCCCTGAACGGCGAGATTGTCAGGAGAGTCTGGCAGGTGTCCCCAGATTTTTAACCTCTGCCTTGCCTTGGGGTATGCTGACTGGAAGCATGCAAACGTTAGGCTGTTTATGAAGTCGCCTTTGGACGACTCTAAGTCATACCGGCCTATTTCCCTGCTCACGGAGCTCGGCAAATTGCTGGAGCGTCTGATTGTTTCCCGCTTGCGGAATATATATTCGATGTCCGGCCTTGAGCACCCTGAACAGTACGGCTTCCGATCTGGGCATTCCACTGAGGACGCCATAAATAGAGTCACGTCGTATGTTGGCGACTCTTCCGAGCGTTATTCTGCCGCGGTTTTCGTGGACGTCGAGGGTGCGTTTGATCGGCTCTGGTGGACGAGTGTCCATCGCAGATCTATGCTGGTGCCTTTTCCGCCGGAGCTAGTCATATTGTTATCAAGCTACCTTTCCGGGAGGACTTTGTCCTTTTCAGAGACTGGCCACCTATATCGAAGATCTGTCACCAGGGGTTGCCCTCAGGGATCTGTCCTTGGACCTTTCCTCTGGAACCTGGTTTTGGATGAGCTTCTGTTTGTGTATCCGACTTTCCGGGTCTATGCGTGGCGTATGCCGATGACCTGACCTTTCTTGTATCTGCTGGATCTCGTCGCGCATTGGAACATGGACTACAGACCCTGGTCGACGTTGCACTGAGGTGGTTGACTTCAAACAGGCTAAATATTTCTGCCACCAAGTCGGTTGGCGTCCTGATGAAGGAAAGGCTCGACCCCGACCGTCACCCCATTGTTCGCCTCCCTGGATCAAACTTGCGTTGGAAAAGTCAGGTAACTTACCTCGGGATCATTATCGACTCAGGGTGGACCTATCTTCCGCACGTTAAGGCTGTT
>JARQZK010000125.1:5000-27500 GCA_030704885.1 Cynegetis impunctata
GTGAAAGTTAATATTTATGATTTTATAAAGAAATAAAAACTATCTGTTCATAGTATGAAATAATAGTATATTGTATAACTAGTGGGAAAAGCATAATATTCCCAAACGACTGTGATAATTACCAGACGAGGAGCGTAGCGACGAGTCTGGTAATACAGGAGTTTGGGAATATGCTTTTCCCACGAATTATACATACTATTTTTTCTCCGATCGTTGATTTACATTTAAAAAATTAATTAATTAAAAAATATTTCATCCAAGATGTAATCAAGTAAGTTTAAATAGGTTTCTCTATGTTCATATTGAAATATAGAAGTAGTAACCATGGAAATTACTCTGTTATGACAAAAGTAAAATAATTTTAAAGCTGGTTTTGTTTGATTCGTTGTATTTTATAAGGAATTAAGAAAGAATTAGTAAACATGAACACTGATAGTGATTATTTGTTGTCTTGCACGGCTCCTGAACTAGTAGAAGCCGCGAACGTGGCTTCACTTAATTTACTTCCGGCGAAATCCAGAGAGAAGTATGAACTTGCGTACCAACGCTTCATGAATTTTTGTAGAAAAAACAACAGTGTATCCTTTTCTGAGAATGTACTGATGGCGTATGTTGCTGAATTGGCTAAAACAATGAAATCTTCGACGTTGTGGGCACATTATTCCATGCTTCGATTAACTTTGTCTGTTAAAAATAATATTAATATTGCCCAGTACCAAAAACTGAGAGCAGTTTTAAAACGTCAAGCTACAGGATACAAAAAATGTAAATATTAACAACAATTATAAAAATTAAAACTATACTTTGTTTCATTTTAATGTAATAATCCATTTGTTACATTACCGCACGCTACAGCAGTGCGGTAAGAATATTACCGCACTGTTATTTTCTAATTGGTTAGCAACTGACCACTATTCTGGAATGTTGAGCTTTTCGCATAGAAAACAGGTCAAAATAGTGTCTATTTTCCCACGATCGGAGAAAAAATATATTGCGTAAACGCGTTTCGTCATAACTTTGACTTCATCTCTTATAAATAATGGTATTGCAAAACAATTAGTATGAAAAATTGAACATAGCAGAGGGTGTTTCTAGAGAAACCAAGTACGTTAAACTATTGGAAAATTGATTGAAAACAACAAATCAAAAATTCATAGAGATAAACGTATTGGTGTTTATAGACTCAACTGTGAAACTGTGAAAAATTCTAAACAGGATGAACAATAAGAAATTTCAAAACTCGAATAAATGAACACCAACGTAGCTATATTCAGCAGAAAACCGACTCTAATTATGCGTGCCATCTTATTCAAAAAAACCATACTTTTGATCACAATTATGATATATTTCAGTTGAAAATTGTCTCCACAAAACGAACTATTAGGAATCCCTTTACATCAATGAATAAAAAATTCCGGAAACTTAGTTAACGACCAGATTGAAGTAAACCCTTCTCCTTTCCTTAATCTGTTTAATATACCTACCAATGACTCCGAATGAATTGCTTATATTGATATTTGGTTTCTCTAGAAACCGTCTCTTATCTTCAATGTGTCATATAATTAGATTGTTTTGCAATACCATTATTTAATGTTATGACGAAACGCGTTTACTAAATATATTTTATTTTTTCACTTGTATATTATTATTGTTGATTTTACCTTAGATACGGTTGCTGTAAATACACTCATTATGCCTTAGGGCGTTATGAGCGGGCATTACGTATCATAACGGCCGCTCATAGTACGAGGAGAAATGAAGCAACTTCCATTGATTAATTACTTCACAATCCTTGTCGTATACGACTCTGGATTTCTCCGGAAATGAATGATTCGCAGCTTTGGCTGCATTTTCTATGATATTCTTGGGTAAATTCATTTTCATTTCCGTTATTTCTATAAGACTACACAAAGAAAACAGCAATGACATTCACTGAATATGATGACAAAAATACTCACAAACTTCAAAATATCAACAAATGACATGTCTACTATGAGAAGGAAAATGAAAAGTTTAGGAGCAATGAACCGATTTGAAAATCGATTTTTCATTACAATAAAATAATATTTTCGTGAAAAATGAAATTTTGTTGCACCACGTGCGTTACTAGATCCTAACGCCCATCGGGCAACATTCATCCCTCGGGCCGAATTTTACCCTCCGGGCGTCAAGAACGCGCTTGGTACATAAATAACTATTATTTTCAAACGTACAATAATAACGTCATTTCTCGATTGACAGTATAATCGAAAAGTTCTATTTCTCCGCCAATGAGGAGAAGTGTTGCTATGCAAAACTTTTCCCGCCGGCGGCAGGAAAAGTGTTACTATGCAAAAGATGAATTGGTAACCATGAACAAAAAATTCTCCAATTCAAACGTCATTTTCACTTTCAACCACTTCTCACCAGGTTGCCAATTATAACTATCAATTATTTTACTTTATTTCTGTCAGAACCAATTTTTCGTGGCAACCGTAACTAGGCAAATGTTCCATAATTCATAACGATCGTTTTATTTCTTTATAAAGTCATGAATATGTGTTTTCACTATGTAAATGCTAATTCAGTTCAATCTATATATTTCCACAAACCCCCCAATATCTCAAATTTGTCTAATATTCAGTTAACATTTTCATAATTTTTTTATGAATGAAAACGTCAGAAATTATATCATGACAGGCTTGCAGGATTAAATATTTCCAAAGATAATAGAACGAACAACGTTGTCTCTTACTGATGTTGTCGAAAGGATAACAGATTTTCATTAATCTCCTTTTTCTCGGAGGTTAGCTCGGAAAACCGATTAGATAACAAAAGAAATGCCAAGATCATTGCCTATTACGACGAAGACGATGTTACAGGGTCTTGCGCGTGAACAATTAATTATATTTAAAGATAAGTAAAACACGGTGACTTTTAATTTAGTATTAAAAAATAAGAAAAATAACAAAATAGGATTTTTAATGTTATTGAATTTCAAGATGAATTATACAACGTCAATATATTCTCTCATAAAATGAGATACTATTTGAAATATGATGACTTCTATTTCAAGTCTGCTAACGTTTCGTTTGTAACTTTAAGTTTCTCAAAAATTAAGATTCAGAAATGTTTTTAATTTGTTTCCTTTAAATATTCATTCCGATCCCTGGTTATCATTATACGAATACATATTAGATTCACGGGTCAACACAGAATTTGACATTGACATAAAAGTATGAAATTTCGGTAGATTAGATCAAAGTTAAACCAAAAAAAATTATTGGCAAGAAAAAGTTTGCTTTTGTATCCAGGAGAACGTTCGAACGATATTTTTTAAAATCTGTGATTTAAATTTAAATTTTGTAATAACATAATACGAATATATGTATATATCATTTTCATTCATTTTGACTATCAAAATAATTTACAAAAAAGTGCACAGTATTACTTTTTTGTTGTTTATAGTTAAGGTTCTCGATACGTTTCCACTGCGATAGCAACACGGATTTTTTCATAAATGTTTCCTATTTTCTTTTGAAGTTTATCGCTCAAAAAGCAAACCGGCGACAAGTAGGAACAGTCAACGTTTGTTGCCGAAAAATTAAGAAATTTAAGGAACATTTTGAAGCATTTACGGAAACACGGAACAGCAACAAAAATGTTCCTCCGATGGAATCGAAACTTGAAGGGTGACAATTAGAAACAGTCAACATTTGTTACCGAAAAATAAAGAAATTTCTAGGAACATTTAGGAACATTTGGAAACATTTTCGGAAACACGCAACAGTAACCAAAAGGCATTACTGAAATTAAACCTACCGAGCTGCTTATACGAGGGTCGTTCAATAAGTCCTTAGAAAATCCAAGAGATGGCGCTCGTAGTATCGGTAAAGACTTTTTTTTCCGTTAGCAGCACTATCGATAGGAAAGCTGTCAAAATTTCAGCTCGATCCATGAAGTAGGTCAATTTCTATCGTCGATTAAAGTCAACAACATTTGTTTATACATTACAATGGAGAAAAGCGAGTTCCGGGCTGTCATCAAACATTTCCATTTGAAAGGCTTAACGCCGAAAGAAATCAAAGCCGAGTTGGATGCAGTTCATGGCACATCTGCACCTGTGTTTGCGACAGTCTACAATTGGGTGAATGAATTTAAACGTGGCCGTTCATCCACAAAAGATGAACATCGTCCGGGACGCCCAGTGGAGGTGTCTACTCCTGAAATCATCAATAAAATCCACGACCTGATTTTGAGCGATCGACGAATTAAAGTGCGCGAATTAGTTGAGGCCACAGGCATATCACAAGGTACAGTCGCTTCAATTTTGCATGAAAAATTGTCTGTGAAAAAAATTTCGGCAAGATGGGTGCCGCGTTTGCTCTCAGAGGAGAATAAGCGCAATCGTGTGGTCGACTCTGAGGTCATGTTGGCGCTGTTCCGTCGCTATCCTGCCGAATTCCTTCGTCGATATGTAACTGTGGACGAAACCTGGATCCACTACTACACTCCAGAAACGAAGAGACAGTCATCACAGTGGATTTTCAAGGGTGAACGGGCTCCAAAGAAGGCGAAAACAGTGGCATCGGCCGGCAAGGTGATGGCCACAGTCTTTTGGGATACGCAGGGCATCATTTTCATCGACTACTTGGAAAAAGGAAAAACGATAACAGTGCCGTATTACGCGTCGTTATTGCAACGGTTGAGCGAGGAAATCGAAGAGAAACGTCCGCATTTGAAGAAGAAAAAAATCCTCTTGCATCAGGACAATGCGCGTGTGCACACCTGTGCTGTTTCCATGGCCAAAATTGTGGAATTGAAGATGAAATTGTTGCAGCACCCTGCTTATTCACCAGATCTGTCCCCAAGTGACTATTTCCTGTTTCCCAATCTGAAGAAATGGCTTGGCGGACGACGGTTCACTTCCAACGAGGACATCATTGCTCAAACGAATGAGTATTTTGCAGAACTTCCGAAATCCAATTTTTTGGACAGCATAAAAATTTTGGAAAAACGTTTGGAAAAGTGTGTAGAGCTGAAAGGAGACTATGTTGAGAAATAAAAAAAATTTACCCTAAAAAACCGTGTTTTCCTATCTTTTTCTAAGGACTTATTGAACGACCCTCGTACCTTCTTTCTAATACTTTTTGTAATACTGTTTACCTTCCATGTTACGCAATTATTCATTCTTGGACTGGGTTTGCCTCAGCCGAAGATAACTGTAGGGAAAGTGACACATTTACATTCATCTTGTGGTGCCAAAACTACTGAGCTTCAGGGTGGACTATAATTTTTGTAGGTATTGTTTGTTAGAAACCGCTCGAAATCGAAACAATTTCAAGTTTCCTTTCTTCGGTCTGTCATTATAATTTTAGATGTCAATGATTTCTTTTTGTGATTTATTACCCTAGACTCAGATTATTCGCCTTTTTGCTGAACACGAGTAACTATAGACTGACATGGAACATTATTAGAAAACTACATGTTTGATTTTAACTGTTATTATATTTGACTATTACGCGGCGTTTCACAACACAGTGGCTTCTTTGGATCGAATGGAATGCTGAAATCTTGGTATCGTGGTTTTACATAAAATTTAAAATAATACAGTTATCGCTTTGAATAAGTGCGATTATTTACGTAAAACTTTAGATTTTTTGAACTCCGGTAATTATAAGGTACTAAAACATGATCCAATCAGTAAATTTCAGAAAAATTTAAAATTAGCTATCGATAACATTAACATTCTTATACAAAATAAAGACAAGTATAAACTCATTGTTTCAAATCCTTTGGTACCACAACTTTACTCTTTAATTAAATTACACAAACCAGGCTATCCAATCAGACCAGTAGTGTCATTCACTACAGCACCTTCAGTGTTTTTGTCGCAGTTTCTAATAGAAATAATTCAAAAAAAAAAAATTATTGTAAATTTCAGCCTAAATTCTCTATCAAAAACTCTTACGATTTAGTCAATAAAATTGAAAATATTCAATTGCCACTTAATTCTAAATTTATGTCCTGGGATGTAGTTAATCTTTATCCAAGTATACCACCCAAGGTTCCTTTAACCCTAATAGAAAAGTTACTTAATAGCAATCTTGTTAATCCTTTCATAAAATCAGATATATTGTCACTTTTGGAATTATGCCTGGAACAGAATTATTTTAGTTTCAATGATAAGATTTAGAGCAGTACTGAAGGCTTAATTATGGGAAACCCGCTGAGCCCTTTGTTGGCTGAAGTATTCATGGATAATTTGGAACAGTTAATTCATAACCATCCTGTTAGTCGACAATTCGTTTATTGGTTCAGATATGTGGATGATATTATTTGTTGTTCCACTGGTACTCTTAGACAACTAGACTGCTTTCAAACATTAATTAATACTTTACACCCTAATATAAAATTCACTTTAGAGATGGAAAAAGATAACTCGATTAACTATTTGGATTTGAAAATAACAAAAGTAGATAACAAACATAATTTTTCAATTTTTCGCAAACCATCGCACACTGATAGCGTCATACATAGTACTTCCCTACATCCTTTCCAACACAAAATGGCAGCTTTCAATATTATGGTACATCGTTTAGTAAATATTCCACTTTCAAATGCCAATTTTAACATCGAGAAAAATATAATTAAACAAATTGCCGTAAATAATAATTATGATTCCAATATTATAGACAATATGATAGATAAAAAGTTTTTAAAAAATGCGATTAACCAGGTGTACCCCCTTACTAAAAATAATATCAAATACAACAGCCTCACTTTCATCGGAAATTCAAGTAAAAAACTTAAATCTCTCTTATCTAAGCACAACATTAACATTGCTTATCGTACCGGTAATAATTTAGGAAATCATATAAAAAATAATAAATCCAAAGTTCATAAAGATAATAAATCAGGAGTTTATAAAATTAATTGTGGCGATTGTGATAAGTTTTACATTGGTAGAACTTTCAGAAGTTTTCAAACTAGAATTTCAGAACACAAACGTAGCTTTGTTAATCAGAAGTCGGATTCACATTATGCAAACCATTTAATCCAAGAAAATCACACATTCAATTTCGATTTTAAAATATTAAATACTGAAAGTAAGGGAATTAAACTTAATTTTTTAGAATCATTACAGATAAATAAATGCAAGCATTCCGGTCTCCTATTGAATAGCCAAATCGATCATACTTCAAGCCCCCTTCTTAATCTTCTCAAATCTACCGAACTACCTGACTAGCAGTTCAGAATTGGTTTTTCGTTTTCTAATAATTATTTGTAACCATCTTTGTATTTACCCCTTCTACATAATTTGTCATTTCTTGTTTTCGATATAACAGAGAATCATAGTTAGTTTGCCATTAGCATCTGAAGAAGGTGAAGTTCCACCGAAACGTACGTCATGCGTTATTTCTTATAATAAATGTGTAAATTGTTATTTTTAACCATTGTTTTAGTATGTTTATTAATTTACACCAAGTATCGGCCCAATCAATCCAAAATTTTAAGTACCTAGGGAAAAACGATTAAAACAAGAAATTAAATTAGGGTGGAAATTAGGTAATCCTTCCAGATAACTTGCTCAAACTACATTAGGTATTAAACATATTCAGGAGTGGAGAATGATTCAAGCCAATTTGTTCGTTCAGTAACATGAAACATCCTGTATTGTAATGAAAAGCTAAAAACATTTTTGAACTCATTTTATTGAAAAATGAACAATTATTCTTTTACCAAATGCTCAAAGAGGTGCCCTTTATTCAAGATGCATAAGCGAACTGTTTCTTGAAATAAGTGCTGAACTCTTAATAACATATTTTATCTACAACCGTGCGTAAATTATGTTTTTACACACCCATATTAGTGCGGTAACTATTACTTTAACGCATTAGTGCGGTAAAAATCAGTTTAACACACTAGTGCGGTAAAAATCATTTTAACGCACTAGTGCGGTAAAAAATTATTAAACAAATTTTTGTAATAAGCTATTAATCTTGGAAATTTGTCTATCTGCATGTTATTTTTTATAGACAAGGTGGACTTCAGCATTGAATAACAGCACCAAAGCGACTTCTTTTCCTTGAACTTATCTTCAAAATAGGCAATTAATACATCTTCATTAATGTTATCCACTTTTTTATGGGAGCACTATTCGATTAACATATCATAGGCCTTTTCATAGCGAATTCCGGATTTCTGTGGTAGCAAGTTCGCCGTAGCAGCTTCAACTAGCCGTGAAATCTCCATATTTTCGAATGACATTTTGACTGACAACTTCAAAGTGGCGTTGCTTTTTTTGTCGCTATGACATCCTAATTTTCATAACAATAAAAAAAGTTAAAACATTGCTGGTGACCAAGTTGGGAAATTTTAGACTATAATTAATTTGTATTTAATCAAAACGAACGGTTGTAGAAAAAATAGTATACGTAACTCACGTGGTAAAGGTTTTTAGCACACTTAAGTGAATGAAAAGACTCGCCTGCGGCTCGTTTTTCAAATTTCACTTAGCGTGTGCTAAAAACCTAGTTACCACACTTATTATGTAATATACTATTGCGGTATGGAACAAAACGCCGCTCTTATTCGAAAAGTGAGTTTATACTTGTGCCTGCATTTTGCTTGAGATACACCGTAATCTACTTCTGCGTCGAAATATGCCATTAAATACAGGATGTTCCATGTAACTATAAGACGTTATTGTATAAAAATCTGCCCAAACTTCGATGCAATTTTTTTCACCACTCTGTACAATATTGAAATAAAACTGTTATGTGATAGTTAACTAAGCAGTAAATTCAGCTACAAGCAGCTCGTTACATGTTACAGGGTGTAAACAATTTTTGAATTATGGTCCGTATTTTTTAATTTCTCAAAATTTCTCAGAAACGGTTAGTTTTAGGTATGGAATATAACAGTAACTTACCTTTATTTGATCTATAGTACCTAAAATTTTTAAAAAAATATAGGGTGTTCCATAAAAAATATATAACTTTGATATGTATCTTTTTTTGGGTCACCCTGTATATTTCAAAATAATTTTGAAATATGCTCCTCATGAACCTACATATGACTGTGCTGAATTTTTTTCCACTCTTTTCATTTCTCATAGAAACACCGAGACAAATATGGTGGGCCACCCTGTATATATATATATATATATGTTCAGAAAGCCTGCCTACTCTTCAGAGTCAACTGAGCCAGTTGACTCTGAAGAGTAGGCAGGTTGAGACTTCAGAGTTGACAGGAAGCAGTACGGTTAGTGGAGTAGGCAGATTGAGACCACGCAATCGTATAGTTTCCGATTCCTCCTAATTCGAATCGTGGAGTAGGCAGATTGAGGCCACGATTCTGAATTATTCCCCTTCTAATTCTCCTGAAGATGGCTTCGCAAAAGGAGCCGAAACGTCGAAATTTTTCAAATCTTTCACGCGGTTCATTCCGTGAACCAAGTTTTTCATATATATATATATATATATATATATATAATATTAACATTTTGAAATAAATGCTGTCGTTGAAATGAAATAATAGGGATAAAATATTACGGAAAGATTGAAGGTATCCAGGTCACCGGACACATCTTTAGATCGTTTCACCAATAACTCGAAGTCCATAAAAATGCGGAATATTTACTGATACTTTAGGGGGCCTTTCGTGGGCCCGTAAATCAAATCCGACCGAAGAGGCAGAGCACCAGCCGCACAGATTCAGGACCTATGTTTTCTCCTTTCCGTACACACTTCGAGAATTTATGAGGCGCAAATATTGACAGTAATTCCTATCGGTTAGCTCAATCGTAGAGATTTATCGAGACATAATTCTTTCCTTCAGTAGCAACAATATTTGTCCTATACTGTTTATTAGGTTATGATTGGTAGATGACTACAGGTTATAAATCTCCTCTAGAGCTCCGATTTTAGGAAAGAGTGTTGATTTTGAGTAGTTTTTATTATATCTCTAGTTTTCAAAGACGAATTATATAACAGTGGTAATACTGATAACTGATTTCAGTAATTAAAAAAATTCTTTAAATCCCCGTACACATCTTAACCAAATAAAAATTTAGAAATTTATTGTCTTTATGGTGAATAATTTTAAAAGAAATAGTTTGAGGAAATGGAAGGTTATTTCGAAATATAAAACTTGAATTCATGAAAGAATATACATATGTACAGATATAAATATAAATGAATCTGCATATTATATATATATATATATATATATATATATATATATATATATATATATATATATATATATATATATATATATTATATATATATATAATATATATATATATATATATATATATAATATATATATATACATATATATATATATATATATATATTATATATATATATATATATATATATATATATATATATATATATATATATATATATATATATAGGCTTGCTATACGGTGCGGTTTGACCGGGACAGTACCGGTATTTTGCTCTTGTCCCGGTGTCCCGCCCAGTTTTATCAATGTCCCGTAAAACTGTTGTAAGATGCAAAAAGTAAATAGTTTAATAATAGCAACAGGCCTAGTGGAGACTTTTGAATTTCATTTTATTAACTTCTAGATGGTAGTCCAGAAAAAATTATAATTAAAAAAGAAAAAATATATATTTTCAAGTAGCAAAGATTCGTTTTTTATTTTTGAAAGCCGTGAAGAATCAACAATTCAGAGTTCCAGATTCTCCACTTCCATCACTGCAAAGCTCAAAAATTGCTTAGAACTCACCATTTTGCTTCTGCTTTTTAAAAATTTTTCTGGGGTTATGGAATAACAGGCACACCCCTCGGAAAGGCCATCCTAGATTGGTTTCGCTCACCAAAAATATGGCAAGCATATATATATATATATATATATATATATATATATATATATATATATATATTAATATATATATATATATATATATATATATATATATATATATATATATATATATATATATATATACAGGGTGTTCAGCACATTAAGCAACAACATTTTTTGGGGTATTGTTAGGGTCATTTGCTACCTTTTCTCTTTGTACCCTGGGTCCTAACGGTTAAGGAGATTTTTCCCGCACGCTTTTATTAAAGAATAAACTGAATCATGATATATGTCTCTATGCACCGAACGCCACCGACGACGTTACTATGGAAACGACATGTGAATTAACATAGTATGTCATTAGTATGAAATTATTTGAATATATCAAATCGAATTTAATCGTTGTGTTGAAATCTAATCGATCTCCTATAAGCGCTTGTAGAAAAAATATTGTTCCTAACTCGTGCGGAAAGAGTATTTCCCGAACGAAACTGCTCACCCGAACTCCGCTTCGCGTCGGCCGCACGGCCGTTTCGTGCGGGAAAATATCTCTTTCCGCACTTGTTAGGAAAATAACTATTTCCTCACTAAGCCGAACGATTTTCGTCTTTCTGAAGGAATATTCGTAATTTGAAGCAAAAATGTTTTTTTCTTTTCGATGTGTAGCATACCGTTAAGAAGTTTATTAAGTAAAGAAGTTTCAAAAGAAGTGTGAAGCTCTCAATTGTTACTTTATCAACATTGAACTTTTAAGTTGATTCAATTTCACAAAATCACTAATTTTGTGGATAAAAATCCTTTTATGCGCCTTTGGTACCAACAGTTGTAATGAAAACTATTAACTATTTGAACAAGCACACATTACAGAATATTCAGTTGAAAAAATTGGCTTTTACAGGTATTGTTATAGTTATTAACGTAACAAGGCCGATATGTAGCAAATAACGGATGAGGTTGGATATTGTAATCCGAGGCGCAGCCGAGGATTATAACTAACCGAATCCGTTATTTGCGTATCGGCCGTGTGTCGTTAAAAAATTTTCGTAATCCCGTTGAAAAATTATATTTTGATTCCGAAGAAAGAAAAAACCCCGTACCTCGCAATTCTAAAGAAAAATCCCAACGTCGTGCACTCTGTTGTCATGGAACAGTTTGACAGTTTTATAAAAAACGTCAGTTTTTTGTGTTCTCAAGTTCGCTTTAACGAAGACCATGGATGAAATTGAGGAACAAAATCAAATTCCTTTAGAAATATTGGAAGAATCATGTGCAGTTCAGCGAGTGTTGATTAACAGCCGAAAATAACTCAAGAGCGATATCAAAAAGAATATGAAAATTTTGAAATGTGGCGTAAAAGCAAGAATGTGAAGGTGGTTAATGAAGATGTATTATTAGCCTATGCGAAATGATAATCAGAGGTTTATTCTCCCAACTCGCTGTGGACCAAGATGTTGTTATTATAAGCAGAATGATGTTTTGAAATAAATATTTGAACAAGTGATTTCTTAACGGCCGCCGTCCGTTATGAAATTATAACGGCCGGCGGCCGTTAACACTGACTTTTCAATTGTCATCTGAATACCGTTAAATCAAAATAACAGTATGGGATTACGAAAAAAAACTTGTAAAAGCGGTGTAAATGCGGAATTTTGGAAATTTGAGATATTATATCTTCTTAACCGTGAGTCTTAGGACCCAGGGACCAAAGAGAAAAGGTAGCAAATGACCCCAACAGTACCCCAAAAAATGTTGGTGCCCCATGTGCCGAACACCCTGTATATCTATATATACAATTATTAGTAATTATTTCAGATTTTCATTATACCACAATTTCACAAAATCCGGCGCAACAGCGTACGAAGCTCTCGCAAATTTGGTTTTCCCGTCAAATGAAAATTTGAATGATAAATGCGAATTCCGATAAGTTTAATAAATTTCGCGAAATTTGTCCCAAATTGCATGCGGGGACGTATTCGGGACATATACACCGGACACAAAGTGGATGTCATCAATCTGGACAGGTCTGGTTGCGAGAAGACTCGCGTCAATGTCGGACGGGGGACGAAATGACAAAAATCCGCCTTTATATTAGTTTTCACATATTGCGTATTATGCCGTATCCGAGATTTGATAAATTTGAATAATATGCAGTGTAATATGGGGTCTTCACTATTACATGCATCATTCATGTCGTATGATATATGGGGGTTGTTGGTTGGGAATGGTTCACTGAGGAAAAGATTATTTAATGGATACCTAGTTTCTTCAGCTCAACATCAACTAGTGGTGAATTTATTTCCTTGTTTACCACTATTTTGAATTAGATACTTCTGCATCAATTTAGCGATTATTCTGTAACAACTGCGTAAACATATTCCAGAATCGTGTATGTCATTCAGTAGAAGTTGAAGATAATGATCAAGTAGTTAATTATAAGAGTTTGTAAATTTTAATGAGATAGCCCACATAGTTATTGATATACGAGAATCATATATGTGTATTATTATAGATTACGTATGTTTCTGAAGCGGAGAATTGAATCTAATTTTTTTATATATATAATATTATATAACGCGTATATGATATGCGTTGATCAAGTGGTCAGCATTTTTAATTTCGTTAAATTATGCAGAGGGGCGAGTATAATGCATAGCAAGTTTTCAGGTATGAGCAATGATAAGAAATTGATTAAAAACCTTTTTTTTGACACACCTCCAACATGACTGATATAAAATTTAATATCTTGTTGTTGAATTTTGGGTTTCAGAACATGCAGAACTAATAATCGAAAAGTTTTCTATATGCAGTCAACTTACGTAAACATACTATATATATATATATATATATATATATATATATAAATATATATATATATATATATATATATATATATATATTTATATATATATATCTATATATATATATATATATATAATATATATATATATATATATATATATATATATATATATATATATATATATATATATATATATACAGGGTCTGTTCAAAAAATAAGGTGAATTTTCAAATTACGGAAGCTATGTACATTCAATTATCGAATTTTTCATTTTGTTATCTTAGTACACCCGTCTCGAACATAGGATCACAGTTATAAAGCTATATGGCACATCTAGTTTGTTTGTGAGAGGCATACAAGTTAGAAGTGTTTTGCGTGTTCGGCGATTTTCTGCTGTCGAAAAACATAGATCAAAGAGTTTGCATTAAATTTGTTGTGAAAAATGGAATCAAGTGCTCCAAAACACTGTGGCGAAGTTTGTTCCAAAATTGCTGAGTTTTGACCAAAAAAACCGTCGCAAGAGCATCTCTTTTTTGGCCAAAAACAACATCGTAATCATGCCCAAGCCACCGCATTCACCACATTTGGCCCCCTGCGACTTTTTCCTGTTCCGAAGATTGAAGAGACCCATGAAAGGACGGCGTTTTGAGACGATTGAGGAGATACAAACCGAATCGCTGAGAGAGCATATATCAGAACTGCTTCGAGGATTGGAAAGAACGCTGGCACAAGTGTATTATATCTGAGGGGGACTACTTTGAAGGGGACGAAATAGTAATTGATGAATAAAAAAATATTTTTTGAGAAAAATGAAAATTCACCTAATTTTTTTAATAGACCTCGTATATATATATATATATATATATATATATATATATATATATATATATATATATATATATATATATATATATATATATATATATATATATATATATATATATATATATATATATATATATATATATATATGTGTATAAATAAGTTAACACCTTTATTCACATATTACGTTGATAGTTGTCTCTGTTTTTCGCTGCGGCAACCGAAATAAAAATATTCGAGTTGTGAGCAATGTTGCTTTCAAATGACAGAGGAAATAAAATATATCCGAAACAAAGGCGCAATTTCTTAGAAAGCCCTTACGAATCCTACGGGACCATTCAATCTTACTCTTAGCCGCCCATCTATGCTGCCCCTGGACACTGGCCGCTTCTCTACCCCCAGTTAAAAAGGTAATTTTCCTCAGGCCAAGCAGTCCCTCTGGGACCATGACGTAACCTGTCCATTCAACTTCAACCTTGCTTGCCAAATAAAAGTGAATGATTTTATTCTGCCTGAAAACAAGAAATAATTTCAAACGTAACCAATCAATGTCAGCTTCACTATGAATCTGACCTTAAAAAATCATGGTCGACAACTATCTGCTCTAGTGATTCAAATTTTTTTTGATCTTACTGGCGTTAACAGCAGAATATTTAATTTAAATAATTCAGGATACCTAATGTAGAATCTTCTTTGCTGATTCTAAAGCTACAGTTCAACCGGAGGAACATTTCCGTGTTCCAAAGTGTTCCTAAATGTTTCTGAATGCTCCTTAAAATTCCTTTATGTTTCGGCAACAAATGTTGACTGTTTCTACTTGCCACCATCCATTTTTTTGCAACAAATGTTGACTGTTCCTACTTGTCGCCGATTTCCATTTTGAGCGGTAAACTTCAAAAGAAATTAGGAAACATGTGTAAACAAATCCGTGTTTCTAACGCAGTGGAAACGTATCGAGAACGCAACTAGTAAACATTCGTGTCGCAGATTTTCAGTGTGCAGTGAAGTACATTGAGAAACATTTTTGTTGCTGTTGCTTGTTTCCGTAAATGTTCCAAAATGTTTCTAAATGTTTCTTAAAATTTCTTTATGTTTCGGCAACAAATGTAACTTGTTTCTACTAAACAATATGCAACTATTGACAATTTTATTTGCTTCAGTGGAACAAAACAAAGAAGTTTACGTATGTTGCCATAGGTTTCTACCCTTGGCAACAAGGAGAAACATTCAGCAACAAAATGTTCCTCAATTTTCCTCCCGTGAAACCGTAGCTTAACACATTCAACAACATTCGCATATAGAGGAAATTTTGTTGAATTTCGACATATCATAGAAAATCGTGAACATTCTGAGACATTCCAGAATTCTGGACGAAATTTTGAATCACAAAAATTTTTTTTCAATTTCAAAATATAGAAAAAACTCATTGTTACACACTGACACTAACTAGATTTAGTTTCCGAAAAATGAAAATGTAATTTTATTCAGCATAACAATTAGAAGAAACTATTCTTGGGGTTAATGTAGTTAAAATCATTCATTACATAGAGCCATGAAGTAAGGAGTTACCGTAAAACGCCTGTTTACACCATAACGATAGATGATGGATTACAGCACGATGATCAGAAAATTATTGACCTCTCACCACGTTTGAAATATGATTGCCTTTATAAAATTAGAAAATTTGACTTAAAAGTGTTGATCGGTAAATGATTCATTACTTTTACATAAGATAATTCATTCAGTAAAATATCATTTTCCACGATCATCACAGAATTCGCCAATTCTGATATCAAATTTGATTACAGAATGCTGGAATTCTCTCTCTTGAGATTGAAGAAATATTCTGCAACACGTCTGCCCTATGCAATTTATAGTTATTAGCGTAACAAGGCCGATATGTAGCAAATAACGGATGAGGTTAGATATAGTTATAATCCTCGGCTGCGCCTCGGATTATAACTAACCGAATCCGTTATTTGCGTATCGGCCGTGTGTCCTTAAAAATTTTTCGTAATCCCGTTGAAGGATTATATTTTGATTCCGAAGAAAGAAAAAACCCCGTACCGCGCAATTCTAAAGAAAATCCCAACGTCGTGCACTCTGTTGTCATGGAAACGTTTGACAGTTTTATAAACAACGTCAGTTTTTTGTGTTCTCAAGTTCGCTTTAACGACGACCATGGAAGAAATTGATGAAATTGAGGAACAAAATCAAATTCCTTTAGAAATATTGGGAGAATCATGTGCAGTGCAGCGAGTGTTGATTAACTGCCGAAAATAACTCAAGAGCGATATCAAAAAGAATATGAAAATATTGAAATGTGGCGTAAAAGCAAGAATGTAAAGGTGGTTAATGAAGATGTATTATTAGCCTATGCGAAATGAAAATCAGAGGTTTATACTCCCAACTCGCTGTGGACCAAGATTTCAATGTTGTTATTGTAAGCAGAATGATGTTTTGAAATAAATATTTGAACAAGTGATTTCTTAACGGCCGTCGGCCGTTATGAAATTATAACGGCCGGTGGCCGTTAACACTGACTTTTCAATTGTCATCTGAATACCGTTAAATCAAAATAACAGTAAGGGATTACGAAAAATGTATTTGCTTTCTCTCCCTTGTAATAGAATAATATTCTCACACTGGCTAACAATAATAACATTAGCCTTGACGCAGTTGTCATCGTAGTGGAAAATTTGAGTATGTGTCCAAATTATTGCTGTCACGTTTTCATTCGAAAATATAATCAATAGCATGAATTTATTCAGTGATTCAGAATTTTTGATCGTGGAGAAAGTATATAGTCTGCTACTCGGTTAGAATGAAAATTCGTGATGCTCGTGGTTCCTCACGCTCGCCAACTTTTCCACTCGCATCGTATTTTCATTCTAACCTTATTACAGAATATACTATTCTCTTAGTCATAACTTTATAAAGAAATAAAAAAATTAACTTTTCACAGGTTGGAATAAAAATCTATTGAGTAAACGCGTTTCGTCATAACATTGACTTGGGAAAACCTTCCGAAAACCTGAAATTGTTTTTCATAAACAAAATTTTATATAAAACCAACAATAGCATTGGAAAATTGATTAAAAACAACAAATCAAAAATTCACAGAGATGAACGTACTGGTGTTTATAGACTCAACTGTAACGATTGCGAAAAATTATATATAGGACGTACAATTAGAAATTTCAAAACTCGAATACACGAACACCAACCTAGCTATATTAAGCAGAAAACTGACTCTAATTATGCGTGCCATCTTATATATTCAAGAAAACCATACCTTCAATCACAATTATAATATATTACAATTAGAAAATAGTCTCCACAAAACTTACTGTTGGGAATCCCTATACATCAATAAATATAAAAATTAAGGGTAATAAGATATCTGAAAACTTATTGAATCAACAAATAGAATTCAATCATTCCCTCTGCTGAATATATTCAATATTTGATATAGTTTGTAAAAGTTTTCAAGGAGAATTACCTACCCATCACCCTTTTCTTGTGATCATAGTTTCTTTTAGGTAGGTACTAAAATTGATGTAAATTGAGATCCCAAGATTTCAGTAATCAGTACTACCTGATGAAGCCACAGTGTGATGAAACGCCTTGTCTTAGATTCAGATATATGAATCGTTAAAATCATCTGTTTTTCTAATAATATTTATATTCTTTTTCCAGATAGCACAAGCGGTCATTAATGAAAATTCATTTAATATTCTACGAATTGTTATACCGAGATAGGACTAGTTAACTTTGTATGTTTACTTGAATACATCCTGTGAGTGCGTTTCGTTGTATACTGGCATATAAAAGCGAACTTTCGCATCTGCGTTTACATTGGCTTACAAGTTACTCTTTGTAATGCAATGAGAGTGTACTAATTTAAGTTTACTTACAAAACTAGTGAACACATTTTGTTGAATAACAGAAGACGTGTGAATGAAAACGTAATTAATGTATAGGTCCTATTTTGGAGTGTAGGAACAATCGTATTCAAGTTACGAAGTCCCTTACGTTTTTTTTGTACTCTGTTGTGGGTTTTTGATGTTTTTCCACCTTTGGATACTCTTTTTAATGATGCGCATATGATTTCACTATTGTCTCTCTATATGCATGTGAATAATGTAAAATAAACACTCGAGTCATATGTACAGGGTGAGAAATTTTCGATGTAACTATATAGGACACGCATACCGGAATACAGCTTTCGTTTGGATTGTAACGCTTACGTGTTTTTATTTTTAGACCTAGCCTACATTCGCCTGGTTTTTGCAGTGTAACGTATGATAACTTTGTTTTTAAATATTTCTGTCGTGATTATGTCTACATATGTATAATAACTGAGATTGAATTCTCGCACAACACTGGGTGAAACATCATGAAGAATAAAGTTTAACCTAAAAAAAAACACACTTGGCTTAAGTTTCACTATGTAAAAATATATAAATACTGTATTTAGCAGTAAAGAATAGTCGACATGTTTCGAGTTATGATCTCATTATCAAACATATTATAAAACAGACAATAGCAAAGGTGATATCTGAAAATCAATTTGTTTATTTACAAGGGGTCATTTACTATTATGGGCGGAACTTATTTCGAGAATTTCAAGAAGGTCAAGGCGCTTTCCTTTGTTACCTGAATGCAACAATTGAGTTTTGTTAAAATCCAGAAAATCATTAAATTTTATACAATGTTCGGAGAAGGTAGTGGTATTTTTATTTTGTAAACTTGACTTTTTATGTTCTTCAACACGAATGTTTATATTCCTTCCTGTTTATCTAATATAGAAAGCAGGACATTCGTCGCAAAATATTTTGTAAATACCACTGTTTTCTCCGATGTTAGATTTTTCTTTATTATTGACCAAGAATGACTTCAAGTTTCTTTTATTTGTACAAATTGTTTTAACGTTATTTTTCGATAGTCTGTTACAAATTTTGCTACTCAAATTCGGCACATAATTTATTGGGAAGTATTTTTGTTCTTCATGAACAGTTTGCGTGGGATATATTGAATGCAATAGATTCTTTATTCGTTTTCTTCCAATAAGCTTATTGATAATACTCTCATTGTAACCGTTATTGGTGGCTAATAATTTAATTGTAATTTCTTAGACGTTCAGATTGCTAGGAATTTGAATTCTCTTACTTTTAACATTTATAGAAAACTAACTTTCACAGATAATTTAATTCACAGCGACAGTAACCAACGCATTAAAATAAAACTCAGTGTTTTTCATTCGTTCATACATAGGTTGTTCATTATTCCATTATCGGAAACAAATTTTCAAACAGAAGTTAAAACATGTCGAAACATGTTGACTTTCCTTTACTGCTAAATACAGTATCTAAATATTTTTATATAGTGAAACTTAAGCCAAGTGTGTTTTATTTTAAAGTTTAAACCTTAACTATGTATAATGTTTTTGAATACACTTCGTGGTCAACTGTTATATAAATTTCTTAACATGTTTGAAAAGTGAAACTCTAAGTTTAACGAGTTTCACGCATATAATTTTCATTGAGTAACGGCCGCATCAATTAAAAAAAAAATAAAATATAAACTTCTAAATTTCTTACTTCAGAAATTGGAAGCCGTTGGCAGAACACCATGACATATCTATTTCAATTTCCTACGCTTCTTCAGGATTCGTTTGTGTAAGCGGGTGTGTAACATAGAGATTCGTCGTATTCGCATCACACCTATATCTGTGTATGTGTTACAAATAATGCATTTTGTCGCTGCGCTAACGTAGTGCCATAGATCTCTTTCAGCAAGCAGATAAGCTCATTGTTGGTTACACACTCTTACACACTTCATTTCCTCGTAGCTTTTTCTGTGCGACTACCAGAGAAATGTCCTTATCTAACCGCCAGTTTATCAATTCCATGCGACACAAAATGTTGATTTCAAGTTTGAAATTGTTATAGGTACTCTATTTTTATATTTTGAAAGATATTCAGTATATATTTCGGATATGAAATCTGTGGTTTTCAAAATGAACATGAAAGTTGATTTTCATGAATACATTCACAGTTAATCTTTCTATATAGTGTACAGTAAGATTTTCTTAGTAATAGTAATAACGAAATTATGAAGATATATGGGTGAAGAAAATATTCTTGAAGAAAATGCTAAGAAAAATCCCGCAATATGCTGTAGTTGTGAAATATATTGTTAAAATCTGCAAGTATCTAAGACATACGTAAGTGTGGAAGAGTTCCTCTTGAAAGTAAAAAATTTCGATATCTATATTATGAGTTGTTCTCTCATGGAAAGAAATATTAAGGCTTTCATAAAATCACGCCATTTCTCATTTAAATATAGTTAAGATGAAATATATTTGTTGATTTAAAGACCCATCTTTCCGATAGCGTCTCTCACAGACATACACACACTCACACACACACACACACACACACACACACACACACACACACACACACACACACACACACACACACACACACACACACACACACACACACACACACACACACACACACACCCACACACACACACTCCCACACACACACACACACTCACACACACACACACACACACACACACACACACACACACACACACACACACACACACATATATATATATATATATATATATATATATATATATATATATATATATATATATATATATATATATCTATATACATATATATATATATATATATATATATATATACCTATATATATATATATATATATATATATATATATTATTGAAATTAGGCACATAATTTGAGTAGCAAAATTTGTAACAGACTATCGAGAAATAACGTTAAAACAATTTGTACAAATAAAAGAAACTTGAAGTCATTCTTGGTCAATAATAAAGAAAAATCTAACATCGGAGAAAACAGTGGTGTTTACAAAATATTTTGCTTCGAATGTCCTGCTTTCTATATTGGACAAACAGGAAGGAATATAAACATTCGTGTTGAAGAACATTAAAAGTTAATTTTACAAAATAAAAATACCACTGGCTCCGAACATTGTTTAAAATTTAATCATTTTCTGGATTTCAACAAAACCCAATTGTTGTACTCAGGTAACAAAGGAAAGCGCCTTGGCCTTCTTGAAATTCTCGAAATAAGTTCCGCCCATAATAGTGAATTATCCCTTGTAAACGAACAAATTGATTTTCTCCTTTGCTATTGTCTGTTTTATAAAATAAGATGTAATACTCTCTTGTAGTCAGTCTTGATACTGAGTTCATAACTCGAAACATGTCGACTATTCGTTACTGCTAAATGCAGTATCTAAATATTTTTATATAGTGAAGCGTAAGCCAAGTGTTTTTTATTTTAAAGTTTATACTTTATTCTTTATGATGTTTCACCAAGTGATGTGCGAAAATTCAATCTCAGTTAATAAAATATTCTATGTTCTTGGCCCCCTGGTGTACTAGAGGGCCCACCAAAAACATTCCTAATTCGACTCCAACACAAACGTTCAATTCGGCTGTCATTGAACGGTGAATAAACTGCCTTTCGTGTTCAAAACAACTAAAACAACGTGGAAGATCATATCGGCAAGATAGAAAACTCGGGGTCGTTCTCGACGGCACGGCGGCCAGCTACATCACGCGTATTAGCCGCAATAACACATAATAGACCCTAATAATAGTGCGTGTTCGGTTTCGAAGGTTCCATTGGCCGATCATATCAAATCGCCTATTTATAGAACGTTGGAGAAAAATTATTATTGGTAGGTAGTCGACAGTAAATGAGCGGTTTCGATGCAAGCCTAACTTGCTGTCCGATCCTCACGACTCTAAAATCATAGCTCGGAGCCTTGCCCCTCGAAATTGCTGTCAGATGCGACTTTGATGATTGGGTGCACCGGCCTGGTCCATCTTGGTATTACACAGGCCAAAAAAGCGAGCCTGTCAATCTTTTATGCCGTAATTGCGCTTGCGGTAGCTCATTTGCATTAAATCCTTTCAATTTTGATGAATTATTTATATTTATAATAATAAAATTATGCTGCCTTCAGAAATAGCATGTAGGTAG